>NDXB01001978.1:76147-168175 GCA_002631895.1 Agapornis roseicollis
CAAAAAAAAAAAAAAAAAAAAAGTTAGAATTATATACAGACAGGTTGAAAACATGCTAAATACATTTATTTGTTAAGAAAGCTGAAACTGACTTTGATTTAATCCACAGATGTGTACAAAGCTAGAAGAAAATACATATTCATGGATCTTATCAGGCACATTTTTATTGAGGTCAAGAACCTTGGTCGGACCATTTATGCATGCTCACACTAACCAACAAACTGAGATTTGGGATCAAAACTTCATTGCATTAAAACTTTATGAAGTGCCAACCTTCATCCAAGTCTGAAGAATCTAAAGTTGTATTTTAGGAACGTGACTTGGACAGAAATTACTTCATTCATGGATAATCTTCATTGTAACATACGGCAAAAGACTGAAAGTCTTATGTCATTCACACAAAGTCACTGCACCTTTCAAAAGATACCAGTACAGCTACTTATGTTTCTGAGGGCTTGTTTTATTCCTGTTCCAATTTGTCTCAGAGCCCAGTGGGGCTTAGAAGAATTGCGTGGACAGAGGCAGTGTCGAATGGAATCAAATGTAACAGTGGACAAGTGCTTAGAAGAGTAGGGCAGGCACCATGTCTTTTTCTGTCTGACTATATAGTACACTATAGATGTAAACGAAACAGATTTAGTTTTTGTATAGGCCTTATGCCCATTTTTACAGTCAATCTTGGTGGTTTAATGCCATTAAATAACACAAACCAGAACTCAAAACGTTTTCCACACTGTGTAATCCAAATTCTAATCCAATATCCACTGTGCACTGAATCTGCACAGTGTCGACAAACTTTTCATAGAATTTGTGCTGTCTTTCTAGCATAAATAAACTACCATCAGCTTATTCCACTATATACAAGTCTGGTATGATCCATTGTTTCACATTCCCCAGCTCTGAAACATCTGAATGCCTCTCAATGTATTTGTTTTGGTTTTAATTAGGAAGAACACAAAGAAAAATGTGTTTGAAAGCTTTTAAAATAAATACACATTAGGTATTAATATACTTGAAGCAGAGGGTAGGCTTGAGGAAGCCCCTTTCAAAGCTTCTGCCAAACTTGAGGAAACTTCTGTCCCTTTAAGAGGTAAGTTACTTTTGCCGGAATGATGTGTTAAGCACCAGGATAACAACCAGCAGAACCAAGCGGTGTGATACCCACACTCCCCCAAAACTAATTTAGTTCAGCTGAATTAATGGAGTTCACCCAGAAGCAAAACTTGCAACAGTTCCACAACACTTATTATCCAAATGGTATCATAAATTTCAGGTGATAACCAAAATTTTAAAAGGAAAAAATTTGTTCTGCTGCTTCAGACAGGTTAAATTTCAAACATTACTTTATTGGATTAGCTTTCTCCAGCTGCCAGTAGCACTGTACATGGGATGACATATACTTCAAACACATTTCTATATTTAACCATGCAAAGCTGGCAGAAAGTTACGTTTTCTAAACTGTTCAGCTTTGATTCAGTAAAATCCTGCAGGGGTAGCACCTGCAGGTAAAGGCAGTGCTTGAGCGAGTCTGCCGGAAACCCAGGGAGGGCAGGTTCACCTATCCACCCCTCCAAACCTTTACAGTAGCAGCAGATGCTATCCCAGGACTAGCGGACAAGTCTCGCACCTCCCGCAGCCTTCAGGGGCGCCCGGCACCCACCCTGCCGCTGCCCGCGGGCGCCAGAGCCCTTCCCACCCTCCCCGGTGGCACAGAGCGCTGGCGGGTAAGGCGACCAGGGTCAACACGGAACCGCCAGTGCCCTTTCCCCCACGGCACCCTAAAAGGCCGCTTCCCTCCCCACCTGGCACTAAAATTAGCTCCGCGTAGCCCCCCTCAGGGTCGGGGGGCAGAGCCCCTCCAGCCGCACACAGGGATCCCATCGAAAGGCACCGGCAGCGGCGCTTCCTCCAGCCCCTCAGCCCACCCGGGCCCAAGGAAAGGAAAAGTGGGAGAAGGGCACCACTTACGGGAACGGCTCCCGGCGGTGAATCGGGCTGTGCTGCTATGCTGAGGTGCGGAGGCAGTAGCGGAAGCCGACACTCTCCTCCCCTCAGAAAGCCCCCGTGCCCGGCCGTCCTACACGTGCGGAACCGGCAAACCCCGCCCGTCCCGTCCCATTCCCTCCCCTCAGGAGCCAGGCCACCCCCTCAGCTGGGCGGCTCGGTGTGCGGCTCGGAGAGCAAGGCGTTTTAACCCGGAGGGCTGCGCCGCGTTTCCCGCCATGTCTTTCGGGGAGCGGGGGCCGCCGTCTGCTTCAGAGTGCCTGCATTTCCTAACGGCCGAGGAGGCGCCGTTACAGTCACCAATGGCTGTCTCCCATTTCACGTTACCAACAGTCACCGGGGATTCCTAACCTCAGAAACAAATTTCCACACGGGTTTAAATGGGTGAGCACCTGCGTGGGTGTCCCGCTGACACTGTGCTAGGAGGCAGGAGGAATGGCTGCTCAGAGTCGGTTGCCCTTTCCCGCTTGCTGGATGTATTTTCCAGGGCGGCTTTCTGGAGCATGTGGTGGTGTGGTGCACCCTGCACAGCTCCGTGTGGGATTTTGGGGCAAAGCGCCAAGAAGCGGTGGGAATGAAGGGGAAAGGGCCACAGTGGCTGTCACCTGGCGGAGTTTTGGGGATACATCATAGGCAAAATATGGCAGAGAGCAGCAAAGTGCCACAGGATGGCATACAGCACCAGCCTGTCACATGTACCATGCTTCTTTTCATTCGGTGTTGTTCATCAGCTTAATGAACTGCCTCTTCCCACGAGCCTTGCCTTGTTTGAGATGTCTGGGACTCAGCAGCTCTCTGTCCACAGGTTGGAGAGGTTTTGTGCCTCACCCTCCTTCAGCCTAAATAATTTGAATCATTCCCCTGGGCCAGATATCTTTAAAAAAATAATTTTAAGACTAAGAATAGTCTTAGGCTAAGAATAGCCAACACTAAGAATAAGTAACATTAAGAATAGCTGGAATAAATCTTACAATCATCATCTTTCTATGGACATTCTACTTACATAAGTCCTCAACACTGTAATCCTAATAATTGTTGGGAATACCTTTTAAAAATTTGGCTGTGGATCTGCTCATCTCTTTTCTGTGACATTCTGTCACTGTATATGGTGTGTATGTGCACATATACATGCATATGTACATTATATATACATATACATACATGCATGTATCCCTAACTGTAGGCTTTAAGAAAACAGAGGTAGTTTCACGAACACCAGAACTAACAATACAGCTGACCTCTGAAAAGAAGTCTTCATTGTCTTTGAGTTTTCATGTGACACCTTTAAACTTTTTCCAACCCTTTTTTTTATAATGATAATCGAACCTCGTGCTGTCAATGGATCACATATAAAAAATGTTTCACTGTTGGGGAAAACTCTTACGCAAATTTTTTGGATCTAAGTGTCATTTGCTCTTCTGGAAAGGAATTGTCTGTCTTAAATGTAGTTCTTTCCGCAACAACTAACAATATTCCTTTCAGTTAAAAAAATAATACTTAATAGCATAGGTTCCAGTTATTTGATCAAAGGGCTTTTCTTTCGCAAAGATTCCTTCTGAAGCCGCTCTCTATATGTGCATGTCTTCCTCTGTCATTACTGTCTGTAAAGTCAGAAATTAAATATTTACATCCAGTATTAATGGGGCTTTGAAAATGCTGCTACCTTAACAAGAGGAATGGCCAGATACTATCTCGGGCCTAATTATACTACATTGCTCTGTTAACAAGTGAGATGTCTTTCCCTGCTCCCTCAGTCACTGTGGTGGCTTTAAAATGCTGACAGACCCATAGGTGCTTTTGTAAAAAGCAGCAGAGTGTCACAAAGCCCAGCAACATTGTTTCTGGGAGGTCTGGTAGTCCTGCCCAGTCACAGCTTTCCTTTACTTTTGCATAAAGCCCTTTCCCACTGACTTTCCCACTGTGCAGCCAAGGCAAGTGTCTGCTTTGGAACAGTTCTTGTCCTGGGGGGTTCAGACCCATCAGCTGTCAGTTTATTGTTAGCCACTTGTAAATGAATCAATTCTGATTCAAATGTTTAGTGTGTACTAATGTATCACATAATTAAAGCAAATAGCAGCTATTTCTGTCTGCTGGTTTTGCAGCCTCACAGGGAATGCATGTATCCTACAGTCGAATGTGAAACTGCAGCTCATAAACATACTCACAGTACTGCTTTAAGCCAGCTAGATCAGAAACAGAGTCATGGAGTTCTGTGCTGACAACAAACACACACAAGAATATTTTATTTATTTACCAAAGGTTCCCGGGTATGTTTGGGATCAGCAGTCAGCTCCATATCTCCATAACTACAAGTAAACAGACAAGAATTAGTCCAGGTGAATGAAATCCCTGCCGCCATCACTATGCTGTTAGATACTGGCATATGCAAAAACTCAAAAGTACCTTCCTTGTCCTTGTTCAGACTAGGACATTGTTTAGCTTCTTTCAAAAGCAGATCGTATCCCAGCTTTAACCTGGCTAGGGTTTGCCTTTCTCCTTCTGCAGGGAAACTCTTACAGAACTACAAATCTGAAAGAAGCCAAGCATCTGTAACTCTGATTCAGCTCTCACACTGTGAGCTGCTTACTTCATACCAACCAAATCACTGGCAATCAACAAGTTATTTGCTCTTGCTCTTGCCATGTGTGCAGGACAACAGTTTTAACTAAATACTCTAATCCATATCAATACATCATGTGTGCGATGAAAAAAATCTTATGAATAATACTGGATGGTACTTTTAGAGTAGCTGGATTTTTAAATACGAACTAATATGAACATACTAAATATATACTAAGTCCTCTGTGTGATTATACCACATTACATGTCAGAAATCAGTTACTAAAATAATTAAGTGGCACAGAATAAGTTAGTCTCACCAAATCTGTGATACAAAACTAGTTTTGTGAAATTTCCAGTTACCTTGCTTATTATTGCTGCACTCTATGTGCTGTTACTGCACAAATACCAAGTGACCATCTTTTACCCCATTCTTTGGCTGGTAGTAGCAATAATATTTTTATCACATGTACAAAACTAAGATAAAAAAATTGGTGGCTTATCCTCTTTTTTTTTTCTCCCACTCTTCAATCTTCTACTTGAGTGATATGACAGGGAACATAAGACTGGGTTCTCATTCTGTAAATTATAGTCTTTTCCCCTTTTAACATATTCCTTTCACCTTTCTGTTTTTCACATTATTCTTTTAGTTGTTTCTGTTCTGAGTATTGATTGTCCTTTGGGATGTATTGACAGAAGGAAATCTTAAAAGAGATAAGTATTAATATACTTAGTGAACACTTGTAGTAAACAAACTCTTGAAGTTTGAACATGTAATTTTCCATTTAAACTCTTAAAGTAGCTTTATTTTCCCAGTTTTCAGTCTTAGTGGATCAGTCCACTATTAAGTGGTTTGACCAAATCAAATAGCTACATACAAGTATGAAAAATTAATAAACAGTGAGTGAGAATGAATAAGGTAGTTACCTATGTCTATTGTGGTACAGGAAATGAACCTGGAGAAGAAATCCATCATATAGTGAAGGTGATATGTATAGAGATACCCACCTCTTTTCTTCTGAATTTCAGACTGCTCTGTAGATTTTTGTGAGCTTTTGAGAGTTGGGTTATGTTAACATGCATCAGTGCTACCAATTTCTACAATCACATCATAGAATCATAGAGTGGTTTGGGTTGGAAGGGAATTTAAGGATCATCTAGTTCCAACCCATCTGCCATGGCTAGGGACACTTTCCACTACATTGTTGCTCAAAACCCTGTCCAACCTGGCCTTGAGCACTTCCAGGATTGGGGCATTCACAACTTCCCTGGGCAAACTGTTCCTTACCTCCTAACCACCCTCATGGTGAAGAATTTTTTCTAATATCTAATCTAAATCTACCCTCTTTCAGTTCATAAGTCCTAACCATAAGTCTTAAAAAGGTTTGTTCAACACTTTAAGTCTGAAGTTTGGGAGAAAATTTCCCCTTGTGTTTTAAAGAAAAACCTGGAAAACATATCTTGATCCAAGTGAGGCTCATGAAACAAGGCTCTGAAGATAATTAACATAAAATTTAACATTGCAAAACCTGATGAGTGTTAAAAAACTATCCCAGTTTTTGGAGTCTGACATACTAACTGGATCTAAAAGATCCAGTTTATAGTCCTGATTGTAAGTAATGTGTATGGCAAAATATAGGATATTAGCCCAGACTTATCAGTCATTTATGCATTATGCAGAAAGGCTCAAAGAAGCAGAAAAGCAGGAGGAAAAGAAGAAAGAGAGAGGGAAAAAATACATTTCTCTAATCAACCCAATATTCCTAACAAAGATATCACACCTTATAAAATAAAGTTTGCTTACAGGTACTTAGCTATGTGTAGGGTAGGTACATTAATTCTAGTAACAATATTTTCAGGGGAGTTTTATCTGAAGAAAGGTACTTAGTGGTGTCTTCAGTGTCCCTGTGAGCTGTGCTGGTTGATGATTTGGTGGGAGGTGGGTGGGCTCTAGGCTCCTCCTCTTTCTCCATCTAGTTCTTGGCAAGGTTACTCACAATCAGTGATTCCGTGAGGAACACAAATGACATAAAAATGAAGGTGTTCTTGCTTGCACACAGGTTAATACCCATGAGGTCATGACAGAATCACTTGGCAGAACAGAAGCTTCACGTTTTGGCTGCCTGGAATACATTTAGCCACTACACAAATAAGGGCTTTTATTATGCAGGACAGATTGTCCTTTAAACCTTTCAAATACAAACACAGAGGGGAAAAAATTTGCAAAGAAAACCAAAAAATCCAAGAAGTATTTTTAATCTGTGTTCATAAATAAAAACCACTGTATTTTTGTTAGACTGAACAACAACATAAGAATAGTTAAATGCATCAGAAAACTACAGAAAGGTAGTGTATCTCTGTAAATAATTCATTATGCACTTGCAGACGAAAAAGGTATGGAGATTTAAAAGTATACTTATGTGTGTACTGGATGACAATTTTTAATCTTTCCAACAGTTTTGGGGTTTATTTTCTTTAGAGATCTCTGCTATGTAGAGTCAGAAATGAATTATTGCTTTTCCATAACAGTAGGAAAAAAGTTCTGGCAGGACTTGATCTTCAGCTGCATAAAGCAGGCCTCCCATTTGAGACTTCAAGGGGGTGTACAAAGGGGAGTGTAAGGGGGAGTGGCAGGAAAGCTGCTGTTTTCCAGTTAACAATGTTGAGGTAACCAACAACTACGTCTAGCATCATAAGGCAAGTCTCAGCTGTTGAGCAACTGAGTCCATGTGGGTAAAACTTCCAGAAGTAGAAGGCACACATGCCAAGAAACTTCCCAGCTTCATCAGCAAAGAAAACATACTTTTTGTTACAGTTACCAGCAGGTTGCTTACATATTAACCACTGCTTTACAGTGTCCTATAGGCAGATGCTGTTCACAGGCTCAGTATATTCTCTTCTAGGGTCAGAATTTGCCTAAATACTTAAGGTTTGATTAGCCATATAAATCAGATAAATTGCCACAACAAGATATATTAAGTGACTTGCTGAAGCCAAACCAGACAATGAGAGTTTTAGCACATTTAAAGAATGAAATGTGATTTATGGGATTATGAAGGTTGGATTATTTTCATCTCTTCAACTTTTCTACACAATCTGTGCATCAAATGGACACCTTAATTTGAAAGACATGGAGGAAGTAATCACTCAAATTAGGATGGGGTTGCAATTTGGTTTTTTGAGTCTTTCTAAGACATGAAATATATGCAAGATTTGCAGTCAGAGCTGTATAGAGGGGCTCACGGAGTTCAGAAGTTATACGCGTTATTTATGCATATGTACATTATATGCATTACTCAATGGAGTTCTGGACAAAAGCAGCATCAGCCCACCTATGGAGGTTTGTCTGGTATGGGGAGCAGCAAAAAGAGAACAATAACATACAGCAGTATAAATGAATTGCTAAGGCTCTCTTACTGAGCTTCTAGAATTCCACTTGAGAACAAACCTCTAAGTAAAGTTACTCTTTTAATAAACTCTTTTAAAGTAATGCTTTTAACAAGTCTGGATTCTGGTAACTAGTCATGTAAAGCTTTGGGACACTGCTGTTAGATATTTCCTGACATGCAAACTTGGATCTTTTAACTTTTGGTCAGGCTTTTCTGCAGTACATGCCAATTGTGCAGTGTAAACACATTGTGAGAAACATGAGTTGCACCACAACTTTCAGTCAGGTAATTTTTAATGTCAAAGGCAATTCTACATCAACGGCATTGGTCTTACTTAACTAATAGTCTTACTTTGACTTTCACCATACATACTAGTTTTTCTTCTGCAGTTTTCCACTGTACCCTAGAACTCCTACCTACCAGAACCTCCAGTTTTCCTAAATCCTACAATTCAGCATGTTTCTGTCACTCAGAGAACTAACCAGAAGTTTTACAAAATCACTTTTCAGAGTAAAGCAATACTTTTAATCAGCTTTCCCAGGAAGGTTACACTGACCTTTGGGTTGCTGTATTCCCCAACACAGATATTCTTCCCTTCTCTGTGACCATAGATGCGAGAGAAGAACTTCCCACAGGAAAAGGGTGGGAGAGAGCAGCCAGATGTGGAAGACTTAAACAGCCCTTTTGCCCTTGGAAAAGAAGGAGTATAAATATATACTGACACATTTTTAAGATTAGCTCTGCCTAGTGTGGTGGGAAGAAAGTTGTCTGAATCATTCAGTCCCAGTTATACCACTAGGGAAACCATAATGTCAGCACACTCTGCTCCATCCCGCATGACAACAGCATTCATTAATTACTTTAATATTCTCCATGGAAAATAACGTTTACAACTGCGGCTTGTGACTGCCTTCAGAGATGCTATAGATTCTATGACTAGGCACACTGTTTATGTCTTTGCTCATCTGTATTTGCATGTGTATACCTTATATATAAGTATACATATACGTACTCTGAAGCTGATGAAAAAGCTATTTTTTTATGAGACAAAACTAAATTTTTAAGTGACAAGAATGCAACATATTTTGGATATTACACACAATTTCCCTTCATATTTTATAACATCTGATCTTTCAAAGCTGTTTCTTTAAAGAAAAATATCACCTAGATAACTTCCTACAATTGCCACTGGATTTTGCTTTTGACATTTTTGTTCACTTCCTCTTCTGAATGATGAATGGCAGGCACCAACAAAATGGTTGAATCGTTCCACTCCTGTGGTTACTCTTCATCAGTAAGAGATGACATGATCTTTGAAAATGTGCAAACAAAACTCTAGTCAAAGACTTGCCAGTTGTCACAGGAAAATGGCTCTCACCAAATGCTGTCTTGTGATGTATACATACTCTACTGCGATCTGCAGTGCAGAAACTACCAAAAGAAAGTTTTTATCTTGGCAAATTGAAGGCTGATGGGAAGTATGATTGCAGCATATATTTCAAAGGGTAAGTTTCAGGGAGAAAGAGAGGAACTGTTTAGATTGACAGAAGTTATTGGCATAAGAAGCCCATTAATACATTTTTGCTGGGACTTATGAGTCAGTACCTAATTCTTTGTAGGAGTGGTGTGGAGGGGGGAAATAAAGTAACCAGTCTTAAATGAAGCTAGTTGAATTCATGAAGCTCAAATAATGGAGTAGTTCACAGTAAATGAGTACTAACATGATGATCCAGAAGGTCCCTTTCAGTCCTTTGTCTTTCTGAAAGGGTGAATATATTTTTAATTACTCAAGTAGATTTGAGACCATTGTCTATGTTTGTAACAGTACCTGGGAAACATTGGGCCTAAACACAAGGATTTAGAAACAGTTAATATTTTTATTTTTATGTATGCTTTTCATAAGAATGAACACACATGGGTTGTATTTATTTCCCAATAGAAGAAAAAGTGCAAGAAAAAGATCGCGTTAGCACTACCTGAAGAAGCAAGACATCTAACACAGAACAGAACTAAACTAGTTATAACAGCACTATAACCATTTGGATTCACACCTCAGCTCTGAATGCTATATAAGACATAGAACTTAGCAACCTTGCAAGTGACCGTTGGACACTGGCTACACTGATCTAAAAGCAATTCTTTGCAGTGTAATTTGATTCATCACTGCTCCCTGTCAGAACTAAGAGCATGACTTATTAATCCTGGTATGAGGACCTTCTAGTCGCAAGCTTTATGGTATCCTGATTACTTAAAAAATAGTAAATTTCTAGGGCTATATATATATATATTAAATGAGCTTGTCCAACAAAATGTAGATACCTTGCCAAGAAAACACCAAAAGCCAAAGCATCTAAGAGAGAGAAAGTTATCTTGAATCCCAGTATTTTCTTGCATGATTCTGCAAAATGTTGCTGAACCTTCCCTCTTGCAAAATGCAACAGAAAGATTAAGAGTTCAAATAATTCAATTAAATATAAACATTTTCTAAGATTGTAGAGATTCTAATACAGAAGCTCTGCTTGTACACTTGGAGAAATTGTTCTCTGACATTTATTTTCCATTTAACAATATGTAATGAACACTACAGACAGACATTTCTGAAGTTCAACACAGGTGAAACAACAAAGCAGGTGTCTGTTCCCTGAACACCAGTCCACAAAAGTACTTCTACCTTATCAATTCAGCAGTTTGCTTTGCTCTTTCTTCCTCCCTTTCTCCCTGCCCATCAGATGCAGTCAGAGGCAGTGGAGCTAGCTCCACCTCAGACTTACTGTGGGATTGCTGGGAGGAAATTTCTGTAGCAGAGCACTCCTTGAGAGTGGAGAAACATGTATTGCTAAGTGCTAGTCTCTTCTCTTCCCCTCTGAAAGAATCCCAGCATTTTCCCAGAGCATTCTATTCTCAGGAAACCATGGAGATGCTCTCATTCCTCATGAGAACCACCAAACAGTATGCTAAAAAATTTAAACAACCAGTTCAGGATTTGGTCCTTATCTTCACTGATCATTCTCAGCAAGAAAGAAGATGTCTTTTAGACACAAAAGATTGACCTGGGGACTGGAAAAAAACACACATAGTTGCTCAGTTGTGCTAAGAAAGGGCTGAAGATTTTGTTGACAGGAGAATAGCTTTGTACTTTCTGGGTATGTCAGACTCACCAATGGGTTCTGATTCAGTTTGAACAATACAAAGGCAGGTCAGCAACCACAGCAGGTATCCAAACACATTCACAGCACAAGAAGCTGTGATACCATATCTGCAGTAAGGAAGACACTACATCAGAGGGTTTATCACCTGATCTTTATGTGAAGATACAAGCTGACAACTCTGTCCCATCTTGGATGCCTTCAACTTTGAGAGGCTATCACAGCAGCTGAATCATTAACCTCCTCCTCAGTCACCATATCTGCACCATCAGGAAGGACAGAAAGGGGAAGAGACATGAATACCTCAAGCAGCTTCTGGGACTAGTTCTTCTATATACACCATGTTGACACAAGAGAACAGGAGTCTTCAATGGTAGTTTCCTGTGCTTTCTAGAGTACTGTCAGCTTGGTTTCATGGCAACTATGGATGTTTATAGTCATGCTGCTAATTTCCTACTGAAAAATGGTTCCTGTAGGCATGCTTTTACACCCAGTCACGTGCTTCTCTCTGCCAAAGTGACACTGCTCCTTGGGTTTATGGAAAATAGCTTTCATAGATGGAAAATAACCCACACCAGTTAGAACTGGAAGGAATTCCGTGTGTTCTGATTATGAGTAAATCCATGGTGAAGTGGCATTTGCAACACCTCTCCTTCTTTTCATCTCTATTTTCACTAACATTTCCTGATCACACTGCAGGCTTCATTTAGGGATATAAGGACATGTGCCCTGCTTAGGCCTGCTCCTGCGCTAAGATTCAGCTATGGACAGCCCCTTTGGAAGGCAAGTCTGAGGCTGATAGAGAGTAGCAATAGATAAAGCACAACAGGCAGGTATAATTTTGCTGGCATTGGACTACCAGTACCTAGTTTATCCCTTAGAATCCTCCAGCATGAATTAAAGCACAGGAATAAATTCTTCCTTTTGTCTGTATAGGAAGTTGGCCATAAGGTTGCAAGCTGTCTAGACACCCTGTTGCAGCAGGAGACCTATGCTAAAAGCAGTGGCTAGCTCACTGAATGCTGGTGTACTCCAAAGGGAAGAGAGTGCCAACATCTTTGTCTCTGAAAACTTAACTTTCAGAAGACTTGCCATCACAAGCCTATGAATGCATCACTTAGCTAGGGAGCAATGTGGGTGATTATGTAAATACTGCTGATTTTCCCACTGTGAATTTTGACAGTGATTGAAAGTCACTTGGTTCTTGGGGATGCTGCCAATGCTGACCAAATAAATGATAGTAGGAGCTGTCCATGATGACCACACCAACAATGACCATATTTCTGTGGAAACTGGCTGGCCAGCAACAAGCATGACTGGGCAGCAGTGAAGGTCGACAGACTGATGTTCACCCTCTTTTCCACAAAGATAAATGATGAGAAGATATATTGGTGCTGAAGGGTAGGCAGTAACTAGAAAAAGAAGCTTTCAGATGTGAATCTTAATATGTGCAAGCTCTGTTGTCCTGATAGTCAGCTTGAGCTTCAATGATACAGTCCCATTCTTGGCTTAATAGAGACACACTCTTTCTTGACTTTGAGGAGACCACAGTGAATTCCAACCAAAACCCAGACCAGGACCCACATTCTGCTATTAAAAGAGCATTTCCTTAGCAGATTCTTCCAGCTGCAGTAGTAGCAGTTTCTGCATGATGATTGAATCTTGACATGTGTTGGGGACCCTTTTGGCATGATCTAACAGCATCAGGCCAGCTGTCATAGCCTGGCACGCAAAACAGTAGCAGTGAGCAGTAGCATTTCTGTGACAGAAAGACTAGAAAGGATGAAACTCTAAAGCATTGCGCGTACATAAGCTAGTGATGTCTAATGTGCAGAAGGCAGATGGCTGGTGAGCATTGACACAGAGATGTCAATGATGTGTCTGTGGGCACCAAGGGCATGGAATAGCTGTTGAGCCAGTTTACTTGAGACTTGTACAGATGTAGATTAGCAGTAGAGCTGTAAGATGGCAAATACAACTTGCTCAGTAAGTTCATGTTGTGGCATGCATCAAAAATACAGTGTAGACATACGCTTTGTGTGTTGACTATAATCATTAAGTTAGTTAACTTTTAACCTTAGAGTGGGCAGTTATGTACAACCATATCTGTAGTGATCTTCAGTTAATGATACATCTCATCTCACACATGGGTTTCTAGAGATTGCATCCTTTCCACGCAGATGAGAATCTTTCAACCATGATAATTCATGGACCCTAACTGTGACCAGTGAGCAAAAATTTGTTGGAACAATACCCTGGACATTCCACTCTGGGAACAGATTACAACAAACATCATCTTCTCATGCATAGCCCATGAAAGTAATTGACAGAGATAAAGAACATAAATGTAATACTACACATGGTGAGAAACTTTCAGGAGCTAAGAGAAAAGGCCTTTCCTGAGCCTCAGAGCTTTCAGCCCAGGAATGCCAGAAGTGGTTCAAACTTTCTTCAGAATCCACCTCAAAATTTAATTTTTTCCCCGACCCCAAAATGCAGCAGTGGAACCTAAAACATACTGACCAGGTGGAAGTGAAACAAAGTGAATTCAAATATGAAACTGAACAAGTTTTGGAAAAGCACATGTGAATTCAATCATAACGCCCTTTCAGATTGAACACTGAGGTTTCTACAACCCTTGCTTAATCAGCTATTTATCAAAACCTAAACTGCTTGTCAGTAGTTTAGAGATTATCACATACTCTAAACCTCCTTTTCACAGAAGATTAGTAAGCCAGAGACTTCACTGTCAACTTTCACAGTGTCAGCTTATCTCCTTAATACTATGGTAGATAAAAGGCCAAGGCAATCACTTGGAATTCAGGAGGATTTCAAGAGGCATTAGTCAGCCAAAACTGATTCTGGCCACTTACAGTGATGGCTTCTCAGGAAGATGGTAGGAATCACATCAGTTTCAGGTGTTCTGCGTAGACATTCAAAGAATTGTGTTTTGCTTTAGCACCTTAATTAGTAATATTTTTTTAATTAAAAAAAAAAAAAGCCTAAGCCTAATCTTAAGGTTTACTTTTGAAGTTCAGAGAGAAACAAATTCTAAAAATATAGTATTATATAAACATGCTTTCACATGGTATGAAAAGGTTTTACTCTGTATTTTTGGAAACAAATGCCATGTCTCTGTTTCTCTACATATAACTTTGGAGCTTCTGTAAATTTTGGAAAGTAATCAAAAATAATTTACTGTCATCATGAACTCATGCATAAATCTCATAACTGAAAAGGCCACATTCACTTCACTGACTTATAATCATCATAGGTCAATGAGGACTTTCAAGATAAACTAAGTCCTTAGTATTTTAAACATAGCTTTAGCTAATTCCTATACAAAGACCATGGAATACATTTCCCCTGTTATTCACTTTTTTTTTTTCTCTGTTCTTTTTTACCTAAACCCAAATATACTATGTCCATTTCTTTTTCCTCATGTTGGGAAAAATGCTCTAGGCAGACCGTTAATAAAATCCCGTAAGTTAAGAAAATTTTGTTTGTGAAAATGTTGGAAGCTGCCTTGCTATCAGGATTTTATCTTTCATTAAATAATACTGCTTCACACTATACACAGCTGTGGCTTCTTCAAACTGAGTAGTCTCATTTCCTTCTAAATTGTGGCTGAGCCCATGACTGTACATTTCAATGGCAAGTGTTGAGAAGATAAAGAATTATTATTTAAAAAGGTAGATATTTTTAGTATCCTGACTAGGATTCTGGATAATATATTGTAAAGGTAGTCAGACTATTACAGATACTGCAATTTGGAGAATCCCTACATGACTCTCTAGGATCTGAGAGAGCTGCCTAACACTTCTTCTCATGGCTGATACCTGACTCTGTAGTAAAGCCACTTGCAAAATACCCATTTTTAAAAACTACAATTTTGAAGTGGAAGAAACACATTTTTCTGTTAGTTTAATGAAAAATAATATATTTTAAAATTAATAAATTAGCTTTATTCTAACTTTCTATACATAGTTGAAGATTTAACTTAGAAGCAGACCTGGTCAGATGTATTCAAGCATAGTTAATCTATGGAGGGAGGTGGGAGCTTCTCTTCCAACTTCTCTGTTCCCAGTATAGTAATTGATTACAGCAGTGTCCTGCTGAGAACCCAAGATTAATAAATTGCTTTTCACTGAGCTGTCTAACTGGCAAAAGAGAGTACTTAGAAATATCTCTCTATATTGAATTGCATAATGAGGTAAATCCCTAAGCAGTATTTGCACTACTTCAAGAGTTTAGGAGTTAAATCATCTTGTGGAGAAATCCGTTTCCCTGCTGGTTGTATTGAGAATCACATCTTCCCATCTCCGTTTCCCCCCTACAATCCCTGCGCTAACAACTGACCCATTCCTTTAACTGCTATACATTCCTTTAACTGCTATATGATATATGCCAGCTTGAGTATGCCACAGCTGACATCCCAACACCAATTGGTTGTCCTGACATGCTTTGTTATGACAAACACAATATTTTCAGAGTAGCTGGATTAAGTATTCTAATCTTGTTGAAATGCTCTCTTTTAACAGTGATCAGTTCACCAGAATCTTAACAGTTTCCTCACCTGGGAGAATCCTCATATAAGTAATTGGGCATACATCCTGAGTGATACTAAAACTTCATCTGTTTTATTTCCCTACTATGCCTTTCAGGCTAATTATACATCTGGCCTGATACATATCATGTGTCATGTATGATGTATCATATGTCATGTGTATCTCATATCTCATATATCGCTTCATCTATCTGCAGAATAGGATCAAAACCATTCACATTTTCAGAGATCTGCTGGTATTCTTTCCAGCATAAATTTGGTTTTATAAAAATGCAACACTGTTTCGTAACAAGGTAAAATCAAAGATTGCTTTGAGTACTTCTTGAAGGAAGTGTGAAACGGTCAAACCTAGTAACAGCTGAGTTAAACAATAAAGTGAAAGCTACTCCCTGCGTCCTTTTCGTTGTCACATGCAGCTCCTGCTTGATTAACTGGGCAAGAAGTTTGTGTGTCCAAGTGCATTTGCCATGAGAAACTTGCATGTTCCCTGGAAAAGTTCAAAAGTTATGAAACAAATAAAAACACACTGTTTCTAAATAGATGGTACTAGTTATCCTGGGCATATACACTGTCAAGACATCTACCAATTGCACCTTTTGTTGTTTGGAGGCTATCAGTAGTGCAATAGGTAAAAGGCAAATAGGAGTTTTGATGCTACAGTGTATGAATGCCTGCCACATTTCATGAGTGAACAAAATTACCCCTCCTCACTAACCCCCAGCCCAACTCTTCTGGTTTTGTTTTCTTATTCACCTTTGTATCTTGGCTCCCTGTCACCACTCACTTTCAGCTGGGCCCCTTGCCTCTGTATCACACAGGAAGCCAGCTCATCACACAAATATAAGTGAAGCTAGACAGTTAAAACAAAGCAAATAGTGCAGGAAGTTCACTTGGCTTATAGGCACTAAAGCCAGATAAATACCAAGACAGAGCATAGGCAGAGGGAGCTGCAGAGCTGGAAGAAGAGGCAAGCAGTTAAAACAAGCTAGGGGTCTGCCTTGCTGTGCTGGCAACAGTTAGCTCAGCTCAGCCACGCTGTGAGCCTGTTACAGATCCATACCTTAGCATAGGGTGTGGGCATCTATTCTCTGGGATCTTGGCACCAAAGAAAGCTCATCTGGAAAGAAGCTGCAGTAATGCAAAGCTACAGTGCCTGCTAAAGGCGTGTGCTCTTAATGTGGTTTTGTGTTGAAAAGAGCGGGGCTAAAAATCTTCAAAAGGCTTCTTGTTTCTTCAGTAACATCCTTGTACTGTTGATCTTCCTAAGATTCTCTTACATATTGGAAGCGAAGCATGTGCTCTCAGGTTTTACTGGATGGGACAGAAAGCTGACTCTACTGCTTATGGATACAGAAAATCCACTGGTATCATTCTAGCCCTCAGTGACTTGCCTTCTTCATGTGACAATAATCAAGAACTTTGTTGGCAGTTGCAGCAGAGAGGTCAAAACCAATGCAGGCATGGCAATTTGATTTTCCTGCCCCTACAACTTAGTTGAGTCAGAGCAGTAGGCTATGGATTGTTATTTTGTGCTGCTACCCCCACTGTACCTCTACTGTGCACAGAGAATTTCATTTACAGGATTTTTAAAACAGCAGCTTCCATGAGTGTGAAATGCAAATGAAAAATGTTAGAGAATGTTCAGAAGGCTGTGCTTACTGCAGCTTTCCATGACAATTGCAGTAGGCATAACTTTTATCTAAACCCATGTATTGTTTATTCCTGTGCTTGCCCATTAGTTATTTTGCCAGTCCAAGGCAAGCCAAAACCTCTAGTGGGATGTTGAGCAACTGACTGCTACATGAACAGTTTCCTTTGAGCAATGTCTTCTTTTTTGCAGCTACTGATGAATGTGAAGCAGAGATAAAGTGCATTCTCACTTAACTCTGAAAGTCTTCTTGCCGTCAGCAGTAGGATTTGAACTTGGCTGTAATGAATCACAAGATGTACCAGAGAAAAAGTAAATACCTCTGGGGACTGAAAGGATAATAGTGCATTCTTCCAACTTTACTTAAGCACTGACTGTAGCAAATGCTGAAAGATGATAACGTATGCAGTGAATCACACCAGCCATAACTGCAAAAGAAACGTATTTCATAGCTGGTTAATTATTAATTGATTCTGATAACTCTGGCCTAAAATAGAGAGCAAAATATGTCAATGATGAAAAGTCTTGTGAAGTCCACACTTGATGCAATTCATGCACTTCTATGGATCCTATCCATTTTTCAATCAGAAAATGGTATTTCCAAACCTCATTTCAGATCTGAGTGAACAGAATAAAATGGAATGATTAAAAACTCCGAGAAGAGTTTTCATCCAGTTTATGGTGTCACAGATTATGATTATTCCAGCCACTCCTGCTCAGTAACAGCAGTTGTACTAGGTTGGAAATGGACCAAAACAGGGGAGGGAGGAAGGAAGGAGGATGGCACATCTGGGGATGACTTATAGTCCAGTCCTGACAGTGCAGCTGCTGTCTTGTCTGACCAAACATCTCATTGACACTGAATGAGGAGGGCCACAGGGATGATCAGGGGGCTGGAGCACCTCCCATATGAAGACAGGCTGAGAAAGTTGGGGCTGTTCAGCCTGGGGAAGAGAAGGCTGCGTGGAAACCTCCTAGCAGCCTTCCAGTAGATGAAGGGGCCCTATAGAGATGCTGGGGAGGGGCTCTTCATTAGGGACTGTAGTGACAGGACAAGAGGTAATGGGTTCAAACTTAAACAGGGGAAGTTTAGGTTGTATATAAGGAAGAAATTCTTTCCTGTTAGGGTGGTGAGGCACTGGAATGGGTTGCCCAGGGAGGTTGTGAGTGCTCCATCCGTGGCAGTGTTCAAGGCCAGGTTGGACAGAGCCTTGGGTGCCATGGTTTAGTGTGAGGTGTCCCTGCTTATGGCAGGGGGTTGGAACTCGATGATCTTAAGATCCTTTCCAACCCTAACTATTCTATGGTTCTATGATCTAGCCATTCCTTAGAAAGAAAGTGGCAGGATTGGAGAAACATTGGGAGGGCTGGGGACAGTGTGACTATACACATTGTTCCCTTTCCTTGGGGTAAAATGCATTCACTTTTTTTGTAAATGCATGTTATTTTCATCCCATATTTTATCTTTCACAAAACAAATTCATCTTGCAGGCAAGAGAGGATATGTAGGGAGATTCTGCTGCTCTGGAGCAGAGCACTCCTGCCATGGCCTTTGTGTGATTGGAGAGGTTTCCACATCTGTGTCCATTCCTTTGTGAGGCTAGTCCCTATTTGTGAAAAATGATGAATACAGAATACCTGGGCATTTGACAAGCTTCAAAGGTTATGGCTTATCTGAAATAATATATTAGCACTTCTAGCAATTTGCATGTTGACATATACACTGAAAAGTTTCTCTTTGTGCTCAGAATATGATAGTGCTTCAAAGACTATTAGAGATACCTGTTCTCCGCCTTTGCACATGCAAGCTGGGGAAAAAATCTCTGTAGCATTTCTTTATGCTCCAAGACCTCTCTTGGACCAGGCAAGGCAAAAGATGGGAGAAGAATTTCAGGCGTAAGATTGAAAATTGCACATCATGAAAAACCTCCCCTTGTGCAAATCTGAGGATGCAGCAAAATCGTGAATTACAGAACAACAGAGCTGGAGATAAACAAAATTCAGTGCTTCAGTTTCAGTAAGTGCAGCTTTTGTCTTTGAGATACTGTACATGCTGGACCAGGGAACAGAAAAATAATGGGGGGAGGCAATGTCAGACAGAGCTCCCTTTTGTGTTTCTGGTCTTATCTTTCCTGAAGGGA
Organism: Agapornis roseicollis; assembly: GCA_002631895.1. Taxonomy (NCBI): domain Eukaryota; kingdom Metazoa; phylum Chordata; class Aves; order Psittaciformes; family Psittacidae; genus Agapornis; species Agapornis roseicollis. Next base: position 95,602 of record NDXB01001978.1, read on the forward strand.
AGGACGGAGCAAACGGCTATAGAGCCACCTTCTGGCTGTGCCCTTCTGGGGTGCCTCGCAGGTCCTCGCGGGTTCGGCTGGGCCGGGGCCGGGGCTGGACCGGAGCGGGCGAGGAGCATCCCCGCCGGCGGGGCACCATGGCAGCTGCCGGGGAGGTGGAGCCAGCTCTGACCTGCCAGCATCGGAGCACGCTATCTGCTTTGAATAAATCCTCCCTTTTTCCCTCCTACCTGCGCCATAAAACGCGAGGAAAAATAAGATAAATATATTATTAAAAATAATTATATATATTTTTAAAAGCAGGGCTGGCAGGAGAAAAGAGGAGAGAGGCCGGATGCGTGCGGCCGCCTCCCCGCCGGCTGCGGGAGGTGCATGACGAGCTTGGCTGGGGGCCGCCGCCATGGAGCACATCCGGATGCCCAAGGTGGGTCCCGGCGGGCGGGCGGGCGGTGCGGCCGGGAGAGGCCGCCTGGGCGCCGGCACCACTCCGACAGCACCCCACCATCCCTCCGGCCGGCTGAAAGGAGGCTTTGGCGGGAGCCCTGTGGCTTGAGGCTGTGCACAGCCATCCTCTGCAGGCTTTGTAGCTGATGCAGAGCTTTCTTCAGCAGGTTTGCTGTGGAATCCTCACAAATACTTGTTTTGCTATGTGGGCAGAAGATTTGTCGGGTATATTTCCTGGTTTTTATTCTATCCTTCCTGTTAACACTGATGGTGTCCATGAGTTGTAGGTATCCAAAAGGAGGTCTGTTGTCTGCTTCTTAGATGCCTTTCATTTATCCCAGTATTTCAGACCTGGAGACTACTTTGTGTTTGTATACCAACATTTGGGCAGCATGAAGCCTGCATTTGTTAACAGAATTGCCATCATGTCCTGAAAAAGAAGATACTGTTTTGACACATGAACATTGCAGGTTAAAAATAATAATCCCAAATGAACAAATATGTTAATTTGAAGTGGGAGTAGAATATTTTTTCATATATATTTATGTGTTTATTAACCCAACCCCCTGATTAAGATTTTTGTGTTTGATTTGTGGCTATTTGTCTTTTATCAATATTTAGTATGATGATTTTATTTTGAGATCAGGGCCTTTTCTTACTTTATCTACATTTTGGGGCCCATAGCTGTTGAGCTGCAAATATGTTAAAAAGGTAGGCAGTTACAACAACTGCCTTTCCTCACATCTCATTTAATAGTCTATTATCTGCCTATGTGGGAAGGAGGAATCTCAGAATAGCAAGAATGTATCCTGCTGCAGGTAGGAAATTATCAGTGAAAGTTGTCTCACAGATGCTCCTGACCATTAGCTGAAGAATGCTGAAAGCACAAATGAGGAAAATAGTGAAAATAAATGAATAAGGGTAGAAAAAAATCCTAAAAATAAATGGTCATATTTGCAGTGAATGGAAGGCCCAGGCAAGCGCAGGCAATGGAAGCTTCTCTGTTAGCTTTTCTACAAGCAAGTCCTTGAAATGTTACTATGCATATGCAAACCCCATTTCTGTATCCAACAGCTGTGAGTAGGCACTATACTGATGACTCAAGACACTGGAAAGCTTACTCAGTGTGAAGGTGATTCTGCAGCTCCTAGCATTCCCTTACATTACAGCTATGCCAAAAGTTATCTTTCTAATATAATAAAGCAGGCAGAAGGCATTTTTTAAAGGTTCAAGTGATACAAAAATCCTTTAATATTTCCTACATAAATGTAGAAAATCCAGGACATTCAACATGAGTCAGTATTGAAATAACTCATCTCTCCAGTTATTCCTAAGTACACTGACAAGTCAGTGTATATACAGTTACCTAGCAGAACTGGCATTTTTGCTTTGTTTGCTCAAAAAATCTCAGCTTAAATCAGCCACCAGAACAGCGTTGAGTTTTTTGGGGTGGCTTGTTTTTACTGATTTGTTTTTATTATTTTTTAGAATTCGGAATGTAATGCTAACCATTAACTGGCATTCCAGTGCCAGTAATGTAAAAATAAGTGAGGGAAAGCTATGTGAATATAGGGGTATTATCACTGTATCATGTAGTCGTTTCTGGTGTCACATTTCTTGACTCCATCCAATTTTGTCCTGAGAGACATTTGACAAGCAACTGCCCTACTCTGTAAAGGTATTAATCTCAGATAATTACACTTTCCTTGATTTGAAAACCCAGCAAAATGGGAAATCAAGATAAATGCATACTTAAAAAATTTATAAACTTAATAATATCTGAAGATTAAATTCCTGCCCCAAGTAAAAGCTTTTCCTTCAAAAGGCAGTAAAATGTCTATATTACATGACATCCATTAGGACTTGGTAATTGGTTTTTATTTTAATTGAAATATAAATATAGTGAGTGATGGATCATAAATATTAAATCTGATAAAATAACTGTCATTAAAAAGTCAGGAAGAAATTCCATTCCAGCTGGATAAGTAGTTCATTTAGATCACATCTCTGTGTCTGACAGTGACAGAAAGAGAGCAATATAAACCTGGCCACGTTCTGTACCCTCACAGTTGTATTAGTGTCCAATCTTTCCTAGTTCTAATAGTGTTTGTTTATGGACCTCTCTGTGTGAGTTTGCCAAAGCTGCTGACAACCCTCTGCCTCTGCAGTCTGCATGGAAACAAGTTACAGAAGATTGTGGCTATAAAAGAAATACTTTCTCTAGCTATTAAAAAGTTCTTAGTAGTTTTATTCAATACTCCCTGCTTGTAGCTTCAAGGGTTTGACGAATAACAGCTTCATGTTTGCCTTCACTGTAAATCTTGATCACAACCCACCAGATTCTGATAATTTTGGAGAAATGTCAACAGTGGCCCTAAGACCTCTTTCCTGTGTAGTAACTATTAATTCTCTGTCCATGGTTGTGTAGATATGGTTTATGTTGTTTTTCCTACAGGCACACTGTTTTGTGTCTATGTTGAAGCCCTTCTGTGACTCTTTTGCCCACACAAGGCAAGACTCTGCTGGCATTTTTGTGCCACAGATGAAGCACTTGGCTTTTCATGACAGCTTATGATTACCCACCGAATTGAAGATTTCACTGTATATTCTTTACTTCAGGTCACAGAAAAAGTTGAATAAAACCAGTCTCAGGACCAGACTTTGTAGGGCTTAACTCTTGACTCTTCTCCAACCTGAAAAGAGACCATTAAGCCCTAGTCTTTGCTTCCTGTCCTTTAATCGGCTTCATTTGTAAATGGACCTTTCCTCCAGTACCATGGCAATTTAGTTTCTCTAATAACCTTTGATTGTCAAAAGTTTTTTTGAACACTAAATATATTATGTTCTCTGGGTCACCTTTACCCATGTGCTTTGTGGCAGCATCACAGGATTTCTGCAGGATTTTCCACTGCAAAAGCCATTCTAGTTCTTTCTCAGCAGACTGTGTGCGTCCACCTGAAAGAACAAGTCTGTTCCTTCACATGCTGTTGCCATAACTACGTAACTTTGCTAATGATACATTGTCTAGTCTTTCACCAAAAGACATGATGCCTTTAAGTGTAGTTCTAAAGAATTCAACTGCTGTCTCTCCTTAGCGAGTAAAAGTAGCAGAAAGAGAAGCCAGGTCTCTTGACAGTTGTCTGTTAAACAAAACTGCTTCTCTCTGTTATTTTTGAAATGGTATTCCCTAGACCTTCTGGACCTTCCCTGGACTCTCTGGATAGCCAAGTCCCTAAAACACTATTTATTGTACTGAATGCTATTGTCCTATCATTATACTATGGATAGAACATAGATTGCATGCATGATGTGTGCTTGTACATATGCACGTATTCAGTAATGGTAGATTCACAAAGTAAATGCTGTCCTACGTATGAAGACTGTAATTTAATGCAGTCAAGAGTTGCTAAAAATCACTCATTGCTAAATAGAATTATATATAACTCCAATAATATTTAAAAAATTACGTATTAGTAAACCCACTGACTGCTATGGTACGGATTGAGCAGCAAGATAGTTTTGGACCACTCACTCTCGAAACCCCAAATGTGAGAAACTGCTCCTAACAGTCATAAAAAAGTAATATGCAACACTTCTGCACAGACTAGTGGCACATGTTGTTAACATGCATAGAGATATGTATGGCCATGGACAGGCTGACAGATAAACAGCTCTGAAGATAAGTATACCCCACACAGGGACTTTGTGAACTGTTCCTAATCGGTTACCTGGTTTTATTTTATTTACCACTGTTCCATATCACTTGGCTTTATATATTGGCAGGAGGCCGACTGAATGGTCACTTATAATAGACGATACATCAGATTTATCCCTGGTGTAAGGCTGTCTTCAGTGGAGCTAGTCCAGAAATTCATTTGGCTCAGTGTCTCATGTTAACAGAATACTTGGGATAACTTGAGTTGCTCAAGTGCTTTCATTTTTGTGACGACATGGTAAGGTATTTCCTTTCAGTGATCCCTTTCACAGGCAGAGTTGAAGATACACTGCCATTTCTCATGATAATGTCAAATCTTTCTACCAGATGTACTACTTTCCAAAACAAATTTCCAGTGTGTGTAAATGAGTTCTGTTTTCTTTTGGTTTCAATCAATTTTCTGTTCCATAGCTCTTGCTTTTCATTCAAAAAGTTTTAGAATATATGTGAGTTTTCCCAAAGTCTCCATCAAAAGACCCATGTAATTTACATCCACTTTATATATGGCACATTTAAATGGCAAAATATTTCTCCACCTAGGCCAATGGCAAAGTTAAACTCAGCACACCTAATCTCTACTTTATAGCTACATACTCTGGGCTATGGATCTCCACCTTTTTTTATACTAAGCTGGATATTTCAACCATTGCTCTCTTTGTGCCTTCTGCTGAGGTAAGAAGTGACATCATAGTTAGGTTCTCCATATTCAGGCTACAATTCCTTTTCAAGAAGTTTAATTTTACTTGTGACGTAGGAAGGTGACAGCAGTCCTAAGGCAATATTAAGAGTCAGCTGAGGATGTGGGCTCCTTGTTTACCCTGCAAGCTAGGGAATGCAGTGCTGCAGGCATTGCACTATAGTAGTCCTAGTACTTGGTTAACTTTATTTAGTTTGCTGCTTAGGAAAGGTAAAGGACGTGAGGTTGGCATGGCCCTTGCCTTTTACTGGTGTTTTGGGTCATCAGCTTACTGTAGACACATCACTGCAACCTCTTTGAAGTGCAAGTTGATTTTTTGCTTTTCAAACCTTGTGTAAAGGTGTTTTTTCTGTTCTTTCCTCTAAGTATACAGCTTAGAGCAGTGCACCTTACAGCTCAGTTGGTGCTTTCTGACTCTGTAACTATTTTCTCACTTTACATCACAGTTAGGAAACGTTTAACATGTTCTGGGGCCAGTGACATTTAATGATTTCAGACACATCATTCTACTTGACTCCTTATACTCAAAGTGATACACTGAAATCAACACTGATTCTGGACACTTTTGACTCTGATTTTGTGCATTACGAATTCTTTTTTTCTTGGTAAGGGAGCTTCCCTATTTAGAATGCTGTTTAGTTTTCTTCAGGTTCCATTTATTCCATCTTTGTGCTGTGGAACTTTGAGCACAAATGATAAATTTGATACAAATGAGCTTTGTAATATACTATGCCAAAAATCATGCTGTGGTTTGGCATTCATCCTGGAGGCAGATGAAATTAAAATAGGAACTGCAGAAAATATCTAGGTAATGTGGGATTGGATTTAAAATCTCAGTTTGGAATTTGCTCCAAAAATATTTATTTTGAACTGAAGTCATCAAAAGATCTGCTTACTAGAGTGAGTTGAGGTTTAAACAAAATCTTGTAACAGCTATTATTCTCAAAATATTTGGTCAGAAAATGGTCAAAAGGTCATGCAAATCTTGGTTATTGTGCATTCATATTACCTTTTTAATTGAATTACAACTCAAAGTTGTTTTTTTTTCCTAACCCATCTCAGAGAATTGTGGACGTTTAAACTTTAGCTGTATTTGACTAGACACCAGAACCACAGCCTGATTATAGTAGGGACCACGAACTTGCTCCGGACAATATCTGAAGCTTACCTCACTCATAGCTCATATTTTCCTAGGTAACCTGACTGTCCTACAATCCGTCTTGGAATTGGCCATCTCAGCCTGAGTTTTCTTACCATCTTTATCACTGAAATCACATAGTATGCCTTCTGGGGACTAGGAGATCCAGAGCTGTCTTTGATTTGGGTTGGTTTCAAGGTTATTTTATTACTTGTGAAAGTAAGCTAACTCCTGCTAAAAAGAAATACTGCAGTGTAATTTCAGAGAATCACACAGCCTGAATTGCTCATTGGGTGTTGGATTTCCTCCTCCCCCACATCATGGGTTTTGTTTGGCTCATTCCCACTGGTATATGTGTGAATACCAGACTTTGCTTGTTATACTGGAAGATTTTGGCTGCTGCTTTATTCCCTGAGCAGAATTTCCTTTTTTTTGTTCACTGATGTGGATGTTTTATTTCTTTCTCCCAGGCTTATCAGGTTGTACTGCTGCTATTTTCCTTCTTTTGGAGTGTTTCTATTGGACTCCATCTTCTTTCCATTCTTCATCTCTTATAATTTTATTTTTCTTTACCAGGAACTTTTCAATTAAGGAGTTTTAAATGGACATGTTCTTATTTACCAGACTAAAATGAGCCACAGAAGGCTATTGTTGTTGCTGAAGTTCTGTGAAAGCGTCAGCAGGGTTCTGATAAAAATTTGCCTGTTTTCCCTGGCTGTCTACCCAGGAGATTACTGAGGATCTCAGAACCGTCCTTCCTCTAAGTCAGCAGTGAAATTGGAGTCTTGGGGACAGTCCTAGGTCAGTTCTTTTTTTTTTCTCCCCACAAAACTCCCTTTTCTAGAGCTTGAATTTGGAAGTCTCACTTCTGAGTTCCAGGGTGCTCAGGGTTTTCAGGGTACCAGTTATCTGGGAGGGCTGTCAAAGTACAATTCAATGGGAATTGTCAAATGAGAGTCTAGTGGAAGGTGTCTGTGCCCATGGCAGGGGGGGGTGGAACTAGATGATCTTTTAGGTTCTTTCCAACCTTAACTGTTCTGTGATTCTATGATTCTGGAGGGGTAAGAAAAAAACTAAGCCAGAGTGATCAAGACATTGGCTATTTCTGTTTGCCACACAAGCACTAGACATACATTGCTAACGGCAAGGAGCCAAACCAACCTTGTCAGGTTCCACACACAGGAGCACAGCACAGTCATGAAGTATTCGATGCTATTCACTTTCCCTAACTTCTATGCAAAATTTATTTATATTACAGATGTGTTTGGCCCAACAGCATTACTCTGCTGAGGCAGTAGACAAAACTCTACATCCTGTTGTTGGGATCTCAACATATCACAAAGTGATCATACTTTTCTCCCTTGTCTTTGAGCTTGGAGTTGGTGGCACAGGTAAAACTGCTACATGATGCATAAAAATCCTATTTTGTTCAAATAGGTTGCAGCTTTTCTATGGGCAACATAATGAAATATTTTCTAAGTGACAGTATGCCACTGTTTTTTTTCAAGTAACTGAAAGTACTTACTGAAGATTAGAACTAAAAATTTGGAGTGCAGTTGCAGCTGAAATGTCACATTTCTCTTCGTTTGAGTGAAGTCTGCATTGGTATTTTTTCTCCTGTTTGTTTGTTCCTTTTGGGCATCACTACTCACAGGGTGAGATTTTTACTATTTAGCAATAGGTATATAATTTAAGGACAGAGGCTTCACAGATGTAGTCAAAGAAATTTCCAGAATCCTATTTGACTAGATTCACAGTCTCCATTCACCATTTATTTTTCATGTGTATAAGCTTCTAATTTAGTTACCTAAATAAGGTACTGAAACTTAGATGGTATTAATACCTTCTTCATATTGTTATGTAATAACCAACTGCATATGTTCACTATTCTTAGATCTGTTTTCTTACTTCTGTAATGTGAGTCACATTCTTATACTGACATACTAATATATTTAAAAAAAATAAAAAGAGAGAGAAAATTGCTTTTGGTTCTTTTCATCCACCTCTCTTCTTAATCTTTGGACATCCTATTGGAAGTGTAATTTGAAACAGGTAAAGCTGTTAAAATATGTAATATATTCATTGTCTCAAAACTCTGTGCCTGTACCCGTAGGATAGTTCACCATTTAAATAATAGCTAATTCAATGTTTACTGGTTCTATCTAATCTACATACAGTAAGCCCATGAGCATACTGACCTTTGTGAGGTGAATGATTTGCCAAGTGACCACAGAACTCATTTGACTAGATCAGGCTGATGCTGCTTCTAATTTTGTAACCAAACCATCTGATTCAGAATACTAACAGGTGATGTAAAGGGAAATGAGGGAAAGCATGATCCATCTGGTAAGACGCTTCCAAATTTATGTCCTGAAGCATGAACACTGATTGAACCAGTGGTCCTAATCCAAAGGTCATTTAAGGCACTGAAAGAATTCCTCTGTCTTGAAAAAACTCAGGATCTAACATTTTGTCTTTTATGGCTTTGGTCCTATTTTCATTCGGTTTTCTTTGTTTGATATTCCCCTTAGCATTAGGGTCCTTCTATTCTGAAAGCTTTTTTGCTTTTGAAACTTCTGGTTTTCATACACATATTTATTTTCAATATGCACTTTATTTCTGGTGTGATTGTAGTGTTTTGGTTTGGTTTGGGTTTTTTTTTAATCAAGACTTTTTCTAAATGCCTTACTTTTCCCATATTGTGTGAGTGGGAAGGCACTTGTGAGATCTGTGTACTCATTGTATTAATTGGAAAGGTAGCTTGTCTTTAGATTTCTAGTTTTGTGTCTATTTTTTTTAGATTCAGATTGCTTTGTTCAGTTCACAATAATACGAATATTTCCCTAATCCTGGAATTGGCAGACCTCCTTTGAATTTTCTATGCCAGACTTTCTTATTTTTAAAAATATTACCCTAATTAAAGAGGCAGCTGGATGAAATCATAAAACAAGTTCTAAAATCCATGGATAGCCACATACTTTAATTTACTGTCTTGTCATCTGTTGTCTGAACTAGTAACTCTAAAACTTGTTGCATTTCAAAATGGTACTTGAAAATCATTAAGACAGCATGTCTGCAGGGTACTCTTTTGAGTTCTGTTTATGCATCATAGGAGACTGAGGCTGATGTGGAGGATTTGGGAAATTTGGCTTTGGAGTGGTCAAGGCTGCAATCTCTCAGCCTGCTTAACAGCAGGACTTGAGCGGTGTTATTTGATGTATCAGTGCCTGTAAGCTAAAGAAATGATCTACTTGCAATAGAAAATACACACTGACATTTCCTGGTGTACAGGTGTACTCTGCTGAGAAAGAGAGATCCCTATCGTGAGAAAAGGGAGTCCTACAAATCATTTAATGCAAATCTTTTGTGGCCTGCACAGCTGAAAAGGCATGGTTACTGCTGCTCTAAAACAGACTGCTGATCAGGGCAGAGTTTTGAACGTGCAACAGAAAAGCCTGTGTCAAATGGAGAAATTTAAAGTTACAATTCTTTTCAGTGTCCTTTGGCTGCACACGGAATTCTACTCCAGTTTACTGCTATGAGCAATACAATAATTCTCTGTATATGTTTTCAGTACTAAATCTAAACACTTTTGGCAAATGAAGACTTACTAACTTGAGGAAGCACTTTTTTCCCTAAATTAAAGCTGCTGGGTATGATTTTTAATAGAACACATGAAAAATTGGGAAATTACTCAGTTGTTCTTTTCTCCATTTCTAGATAAATAAATTCAATATAGACTGAGAGAGAAAACGTATTATGGATGAGCTTTGTGTTACAATGTTGACACCATATTGCAATGCTAAATACACTTTACATGTAATAGTAATTACTAAATAGTAATAGGTTGCTGTTTACTACATCCACTATACAACTGCTACTCAGCTTTATCTGATAATATGATCCGAAGCTCCCAGTTTTTATAGGTCTTAGCAGAAAATAGGGGTTTCTTAAGCCAAATTGTTAGGTAGCATGTTCACTGTCTTTCTAACATTATGAGTGATTTCTCATAATTTTTTTTAGCTCTTTTCCAGTATTCCCATTCCACTTTAGCCCTTTAGTAAACTCAACTTGTTTAGATTTTTCTTGATTATTTCTCCCATCCTGTCACATTTGTCCTGAGAAAACTTTTTATAATTCAGAGCTTAAGGTTTCTTTGCTTAAATGTAATGATTTTGGTATTTTTGGCTTGATTCTTTTGATATATGCGGCCATCCAACTCAGTGTAACAGACTGATTGTTCATTATTTTACTGTACTTGGGAGAACTTTTCAGAGATGGAAACATAAAAAAGATACAGGGATCAGCTACAGTTTTCATGATTCTTATGAAATAGAATGGAAACCACATTACATAGCAGCATAAGCAGGCAATTCAGTTTTCTTTTACTCTTGTTCCAAGTTTTGTGAAAAGATCACTTATTTTACTTTTTGTTTAACAAGTACAATACTATACTATCTTTGTGTGAAAAAGAAAAAAACATAATAGCATTTGGTCTTTTGCATGTTGTATTTTTTCACCCTCAAGAATTATGCTGAACACATGAATAGCTGGGGTCAACCAGGGTGAAGAAATCTCACATATTCCACTTGGCCTCAAACCATACCAGCTGTGCTCTTTTTTTCTCATTAGGCTCAAGCTTTTGGCTTGCACAAGCTCTTCCCTTAGCTTTTGCGTGCCTGCAGTGCTGAAGCCGGTCAGAGTCCTGTCACTAATTCCCAGGATTCAGTTTCTTCTTGCTTTCACTCACATGTGTAACCACATGCGTAATCAGGGCCAGGCCCCATTCCTTTGGGCCAACCTTTTGAGCAACAAAGACTGTTGTGAAAGTGGTCTTTCTTTACCCTGGAAGAATCACTGAAACTCCTTTGTACAGTCAGGTGCACTGTACTTGATCTGTTTTCTTCTGGAACTTGCTTTGGTAGTCTTTTGTTGTAGAGCAAAGAATTTTAACCAGCTGAATGATGGATAAGCTCCTGAGCATGTGGCCTGAGCTGGACAGTCCCTGCTTACCTTTAATTAGTAGCTTTCTCCTGGCTGGGAGAATTTTCTGACCTATCCTCCTTTTTTTGTGATAAGCAATTAGAGGAATTGGTAACAGTTCCCCCTGAAGGAGTGGAGAGAACTTGGTGATACATGGGAGCAAAGCTATTTTGTTCTTGGCCACCAGATAGATTTTCTCAAGGTGCACAAGTGATAATTGTAATGGCCATTTCAGTGATCACCACGGCAGAACCTGGCAGTTTCAAGTGTCGTCTTCTTTTTCAGGTTAGCTAATACACAGGAAGCAAACACACAGACTGAAAACCTATGTAGTTTTTTCCTAATTCAGAATTTCATTTTATTTGAAAATCCCACAGTAGAGGCCATTTTGTATCAGACAGCATCTCCACTCTGTACACAATGTCATTGTGTCAGGAAGCAAAATGATGTGGAGAGGTGGGACTGAGGTTTTGCTCCAAGGCATGTCTTTTTCCCAGCATGACCAATCTGCTCTACAGCTTTGCTTCTCTCTCACCTCCCTAGTCAAATCTGAGTCCACAGTCAGAACCGATACTGCATTATCTTAAAGAGCTTTCCCACGTGGAATCACAAACAGCATGAAAAAGTAGCAGTAACTTCTGCATTTTCTTACAATATTGCCATATATTTGGAGATCCTGAAACATCTTAGAGAGGTAAGAACGAAGGTAGCATATTTGAGAACTATTTGAAAATAGGCCGTGCAGTCAGAGCACATTCAAGAAGTAATCTATACTAAAAATGAAAACAATTTAAGGTACATGAGTATTTTTAGTAATAACATTTTGGCACATCAATTTTTCTGAACACTTTCAAGGTCATATCTTTGCCTTTCTTCCTTAGGTGGGTGTCCCATTGAAACTGGTGGGAGTTGTGCCTGCATAAACCTTTGACCCATGCTTTTTCCTAATATGACTTTTTTTCTTGAATGACCTCCTGGCAACCTTGTTCATAAGTCATTTTTCATGTTCATTCTCTGAGTAAAAAGTGCCTTCCATCTGGTCTTAATCTACATTCCCTTTAACTTCTATTTTTGCCTCCTTTTTTCTGTCATCTGTGTTGCATTGAAAATGTAGTTTCTGGCCAACATTTTTATCCCTATGTAAGGAGTTGTAATCATTGAAATAAATCTCTTGGTAGTCTTTTCTTTAAGCCTAGACAACAACAGTCATCAGGCAAAAATAAATGACAGGGCAACAGTTTCAAATGAATTACTGAAGTTTTTACTTAGATGCCACTCTCCAGACTGGTTTGGTTAATGCTTTCTTTTCTGCTCTTTGAGCTCTTCCAGTTTTCCAGGCTGGTTTTGCTCTTTTTTACTCTTTACCTGGTATTTTCTGACCAGGTCTCTCCCACCAGCTGCTTGTTTTGGGCAAAACACTTGTCCTTGCCCCATATGCTTTTTCCCTATGCATCAGTACATACATGATTTCTTAGATTCTCCAATAGTCTACAGTAGTTTTTGTGAAAAAAAAAAATGAGCACTTTTTGGAGAAAAAGTATGAGATGAATTACCATAGTGTCTCTTTCTAATGTTATTTTATTTTTTACTATAAATGCTGATTTCTCAGCATGCTGCTACTCTTTAGATAGAAAAACTCAGCTTCTTCTAACGTACTACTGCAATTTAGTGTTTATCTCTTGTGGAAATGAACATATTCTTAATACCTCTAGGCCATTTAAAGACACTGTTTGACTTGGCTTTCTTTTCCTGATTGGGAAGGTGAAGAAGAAAGGGGCTCATCTCAATCCTTTGATCAGCAGAATGTAATCTAAGATTAGGCTAGCTCTACTGTACTCTTTTCTTCCCCTGACCATGGGTGAAATACACTGCTTTTTCAGAAAGTCTAAGTAGCTGGAAAAAAAGCAGAAGAAACATAGATGGGCCTCAGATGAAAACCTTGTAATCTGTGCAGGAGATTATTGCAGAGAGTTTTTAGAATAAGCTCTGAAGAGCTTTAGTCCCTTACTGCTCCTGAAGGCACTTAGTATAAACCATAGAATCAGAATAGTTTAGGTTGGAAGGGACCTTCAAAGGTCATCTAGTCAAACCCTGCTGCAATGAATGAAATCAGAACTGTAGATTTGAATGCAGGTAGAGTTTAGATTTTAGCAATTCCTTTTCCCTTTGGAAAAGGGAAATCCCCTTTGGATGTTAGATATGATCAGGTGGTTCATAAGAAAAATTATTAGTAAACCTGCTTTATTTTTCTCATACTACAGTCACAGGTTGACATACGTCATTCAGATACAGGCAAGATTAAGCAACGATGCTAACTTCTCTTGAGCCAAATTTTGAGATTGTCACTAATTTTAACTGACCCTTATGGTACTCTTTGAGGTCAGCAGAAATAAGGGCTACCTAAAAATTCCATTTGCTGAATTATCTCATAAACAGTACTGGTCCTTTGTTGAACCCACAGGAGAGCTCATTCTGAGCTGTACTTACCCACACCGAAGTACCAGAATACTGAGAAGCTCTTGTTAGAGTGCAGAAAATGTATGTTTTCCTGGACACTGTGCTGTGGCAGAAAAAATTGTCAGTATATGAAGAATCTTTTTTTTTTAATTAAATAGAAATTGCCAAGAGTTCAATTTAACTAGAGCAAAAAACCATAAATATAAGAAGTCTGGAAAAAAAATGTTGAAACTGAAGTTACTTGTTATAAATGATACTGTTGATATAAAAGGCATATTAGAAACTTAGTAGAAGAATTATCAATGTGAGAGGCACAGAGTGACATTATGTGGGAAAGGCAGGTGAAGTCATGGCTGTTAAAGACCAGATTTTTTTGTCTTGAAGTAAACACAGTAAAATCTTATAGATTAGCTACATCACAAAAGCAAAAAGTCCCTGCAGATTGAAATCACAAGATTAAATAGGAAAAATAGAACTGTAGCAGCATATGACTGGAGTACAGTGTTGGGACTGTGCTACTGACTGTCCTACCTAAATAGTGGCATTGCCTGTGAAACCTAACAAGATCAAACAGAGCATGAAGATAGAAATGCAATAACAGTGGGAGACATAATTTACCAAGCTGAGATTGAGTAAATTATTTGGGAGCGGGGTGACTCTGAGTAAAATTTTAGGGGATTTAAATAATTACTGATAGAGAGGCTATTTGTTTAGCTTGATAAAAAAGAAAGAAATCTTAGTAATTCTAAATAATTCTAGGACCTGGTCTCAGTGACAGAAAGACCTGGCTCAAAATACAGCCAGAACCTCTGTGTAACAACAACTAATGCATTTAGACACAATATACTGCCAAAAAAAAGAAAAAAAGGGGGTGGGGGGGAGGGAGTGGAAAATCTCCCATGACAAATTTTAACTTCAAAGAGGAAACTACATGAAAATATTAAAACTGCTTAAAAAGAAAGAGAGCCAAAATTAAAAATGTTTATAGGAGTAATGAAATAGTTTAAATATGGGAGCTCACTGCAAGCCAACTTCCAGAAAAAGGCTTTAAAAGACAAAAAAAAAGCTCTGCATAGCTAAACAGCAGGGTTAATGACTAAGAGGATGCCTCTTATTAGAAGAACTTCTTTTATTAGAAGTAAAAGGGCTTTCTTCAAGTTGAAGTTGTGCCTAAATGAGGAAAATACAGCATAAACAAGTTAAATACATAAACAAAGTAGGGCAAAAGCAAAAGAGATTTTAAGAACAACTATTAGTAAAGCCGTTTTCAAGATGTCTTAAAGTAAGTAAAATCCTGACAGAAACTCTACAGGACTAATCAATGAATAAAGTAGGGAAGGTATTTAGGGACATGCCCATTCTGGCCTAATTCTCTGTTAAGAACACATCAGGAGATCTGTCACCAATAAAAGTGTTATAAGAAGAGGTTTCAGAAGAAACTGGCAACAATGAACCATAAAAAATACCAGGACCAGACTGTATCCATGAAGTGTAAAGAACTTAAGTACAAAACTCTCAAGCCACGAATGATGGTGTAATGTTTAAAAGCTTCCTTGCTGGAAAAAAAAAAAAAAATGGAGGTAGTAATACAACACTTAATCTGAGAAACTGGTATAAGCTGCAACACTTCCTAGGTCTCCTTTTAAATCATTATATTTATGGGTAAGTATGATAGAAAGGGGAAGAATTGGCACTGCTTTCATAGAGGAACCCAGAATCTCTAACATTTCTTTGAAAAATTAACATATGGACAAAGGCAATCCATTTGATAGAAGCTAGCTGGTCTTCCAAAACTCATTTGAGCTGTCCTTCATCAAGGTTCTTGAAGAAATTTAAGTATCATAGTGTAAGACATACAGGTCTCTCAGTAATAACTGATTAAAAAATAAGAAACAAAGAAAAAAACATGACCTCAGCTTAGGAAGCTCCAGGAGCTGCTGCTTTTTAGAAGCTGGGATAACATCCTAAGGGAGCACCAGTGCATGCTTGCCTCTTACACTCTTCCTTCAGCAACTGCAAATGCTGGCTCTGAGAGATAAATTGCAGGGGTAGGTGAATCTTTGATCTTACCTGGTGCAGTCATTGTATTTGCTTTAATGAAACATGACTCACTGCACAGTTGTTATTAAACCAGTTCCTAATTATGCAGATCTAACCTGTATTTTGTTTGTAGCTCTGTATTAATAAACAACCAACCGAGAGCTTTGTTTGTTAGTATTATTCAGTCATGGGGCTCTGATTGATGAGTGAAGAACAGGTGGGATGAAGAAGCCTGTAAATGCATCCTTTGGCCCTGCCCTGTTGTGTGGATCTCTGCTTTGCTAACTACTTCAGTTTGTAGAGTGGTAGTGATGACTGTTTTGTGCAAGATCAGTGCCTGTACCATGCAGTCCTTGTTGCCTGGACAACAGTCTAGGTATGTTTTGTACAGACAAACATCATATTTATTGTTGTTATTTGTGAGTTTCAGATGGGCACTGCCTATGTCTTTCCTTTGTATCATCCCTGCTCTTTTGTATCTCTTCTTTTGCATCTCTTCTTTTACTTACTACTGAATGCTTACTGGGTTAATGCTGTGCTTCTTCCATTCCTCCTCACCCCAATACATGACCTCTGAAGTACGTGGTCCTGGGAAAAGACTTCATCCATGCTTTCTAGCTATTTATTTTGTTTAAAACAGATTATAACTGGTCTTGAGGGAGAAGACTTGGTTTTAATAATTGTTTGATTTTAAGCATTTTGCTACCAAAATGGCTTATTATAGTTTTAAGGATTTTTTTAATTCCTATTTTTAAAATAGTGTAATGCATTTGGAATACACATTGTAAACTTATAATTCTTGGGTGCTGGCATCATTTGGTTTCTGGTGTAATTTCAGTGGAACTATTTCTGCAAGATTTTGAGAATACATTGCTACATCTCATTTCTTAGAGTATTTTAGAAAGCTTCTGTCAATCTGATCTGGAATCTCTGGCATTTAAAAAAATTTTGCTGATGATTTTATTTTTTCTTTGTATTTGTTGCACCTAATTCTGATTTTCAGGAAATTAGTGCAAAATTACATTTATTTTAATGCAAAAGTGGTGAGGTCTTCTTTAAATTTATTCTTTTTCTTTTTTTCTCCTATTTGTCAGAGCACCATTTAAGTCAGTTTTCGTACTTCAAACACAAGACTAGTCCCCTTTGACTTTAATGAGGACATGTCTCTTCAACAGTTATCAGTCACAAGTTCTGAAAATGACTGAGTGTATGAAGGAAACTGTAAGTCTTGAGTGAAGAATTGAAGAGGGGATATAGAGAAGATTAGCCAGCGGGCTGAAGACCTTTCGTAGCAGTGGGCAGGCTGCATAGATCTGTGCTACTGCTTGCCGTGAAAAGCATGTGCTCTCAAACAATTCCAACTTTATAAATCCAGATCAAACTTTTCCAGTCATTTATTACAAGTTATATGATATTGACCATCAGCATTCCTCGTTTTTTCATTTGTTTGAATTAGGTATGTTTTTTAGGAAAAATTATTAATTTTAATTTTAAAATTGCTGTAGTAGGAAACCTATCAGACCCATGATAGCAAACTCTTTAAGTATTTTAGGGAGGTTTTTTCCCATTTAATATCCAACAGTTATTAAATCAATAATTTAATAATTGTTAATTTTTTATTGTTTTAGTTTCTCAGTCAGAAATGCCATATAACATTAGATGAATGGCTGTGACATATGCCATACACAAATATTAATGCTGCAGAAGTGGCAAGCTGGTGATCTGAGAGTTAACAGCATGTAATGGACTTGCCTGTTTTCAGGAGTGCAGCAAAGACAGATTTGCCCATTTCCTGATCAGTGAGGCAGAGCAATGATGTGAAGTCCTTGATTCCCATTGAAAAGTGACTGAAGGCAAAAATTCCTGGTGTGAGCAATGCTGTCAGCACTAATAGAAGCACAGTGACTGGAACAGTTTTTAAACTAGCATCAGAGACCTGCCTGGCAGCCTGAGCGAGGTCTGCTGAAGATACTCTAGCACTATTACTGTTGTTTTAATTTAACTTCCTGTGTATCAGTGATCATTCTGGAATGTCTTGAATGGACAACATGAAGCTAGAGGTTAGCTGAAGGCCAGACCCTTTTGATAAGGTGAGATAACGAGAAAGAGCTCAAGTGAGATATTTCTTTGGAAGTCTCTGCTAACAGATTTTTGTATACAGAGGTACCACAAAAGGGGGAAAATTAATATTAAGGTAGATCTGGAAATAGATAACAATATAACAGTATTTTGTCATATAGTTATACTTCCCTGATACTCATGGTACTGAAAAGAACGTTTGCCATGGACAAAATGTGGATGTTGAGATCTCACTATCACAGGCTATGCCAGAGCCTAATTATTATAATGTTTTTCTCTGTAATTTCTCTGTATAGGTGGAAAATGTTCGGTTACTTGATCGTTTATCTTCAAGAAAAGCTGCACTGGGAACCTTGTATTTAACAGCTACTCATGTTATATTTGTGGAGAATGGTTCTGAAGCTCGGAAAGAAACCTGGGTATGAATTTGTGGGTTTTGTTTTTCAGTTAGCTGTAAGTGCATGTCACTTTATTGATGGTAATTTGAACACAACCTTGCAAAACAGTTGAAGCACAATAAGTCTGTTCATATATAACTTCATAGCGTGTGAAATTCCAGCCTAGTAATTTTTGAAAGGTTTCCATGGATTCTGGATGCAACACATTAAAAGGACCTTCACCATATGTACACCAGATGTGACTGACTAAGGAACAGCTGCTGTAAACTAGTGTTGCTTCTATCATCCAGGAAGAATGGAAGGAGAAGTGCTTTGAATGGGAATAGCTGCCATGGTTCAGCCGGCTCCTGCCTCTCTCCCTGACTGCTTGTGCTGGATCAGTGGTTTTGCTGTTTGGTTTTGGGGCTTTTTTGGCATAGTGCAGAGTGGGATACTATACAATTTCTTTGCATAGTATTGTGAGTTATCTGTTTTGAGGGATTGATAACATATGTTGCATGTGTGTGTATAGAGAGAGAGAGAGAAATATAGTTCTGGTGTTACAAATTTTGAGAGTTTTTTTATGTAGCTTAATTATGAATCCTTTGTTAATTTTCATAATAATTATTAACCCTGTCCTCTTTTGGTCCCACTATTCCTCTCCTGATTTTTATAGTAATGTTTCATCTCACCTAATGCAGAATTATATCAGGACTCCCATTCTGCCAATGAAGATGCTCAACATTTTAGCCTTATTTAACCAGTTCATCTTTTCACTGTGCAGACAGATGAAGAGTCCTTTGCTGACAACTGCTATCTTGCAGTAAAGCAAACAAACAAAAAGTTTTGGATAGCATGAGCAGGCTAATGTTTGAGCAGCTGAAAAACACCAGAAACACTTCTTTGTCTGTAGGTAATTATCAGGCACTCCTTAAGCCTGAAGTTGAAGATAGGACCAAAAGTTCACAAGGAGGAGTCTGGTGATTTCCTGAAAGAGTAGTTTCAGGAAGCTACTGCGCCTGTTCTGGCATCATTATAAATAACTATTTTCCTTCCTAAAGATTTGAATCACTTGGCATAATCATTTTGAATTCCCTTGCAGGTTCTTCACAGTCAAATTTCCTCTATTGAGAAACAGGCCACCACTGCTACTGGTTGCCCATTGCTGATCCGCTGCAAGAACTTCCAGGTCATCCAGCTGGTCATCCCTCAGGAACGAGACTGCCATGATGTTTACATATCTCTGATACGTCTGACACGACCAGGTAGGGGCAGGAAACTGGCCTGGAATTCAATCCTCATCCTGAAGAGGAAGAATGTAGCTGTGCAACTTTGTCCTTCGCAGGATATGTGCAAAGCATACCATTTTAAAAGAAAGTACATAAAATACAATACCAAGCTCTGTTTTTGAAGTGTGGTTTCAGAATGAGAAATCTGAAATGGTTTATTGGTTTTGTTTGTTTGTTTTTTTCCCCCAGTGAAATACGAAGAGCTGTATTGTTTCTCATTCAATCCAAAATTAGATAAAGAAGAACGAGAACAAGGCTGGAAGCTTGTGGACCTCACTGAAGAATATAATCGGATGGGTATTCCAAACAACTATTGGCAGATTAGCGATGTAAACAGAGACTATGGAGTGAGTTGTGATTTTCTGTTATAGAGGCTGTCTGGAAAGCAAAGCAGCAGTGCTTAGATGCAGGTTTCCATTGTGCTCAGTGCTGTACACACAGGTAGTAACGCGCAGTTCTTTCACCCTTTCACATAGAAAGACACATAAGGTGTGCGAGAAAAGATGTGTCTTCTTAACACAGAAAATATGTCCACAGTGTTTTAAACGCTAGTGCTTGGCTGATTGGGCAGAGGTTTAAATCATGCCTAATGTTATGTGTCTGAATGAGTGTTTTCCTGCCATATAGGGTTATATAAAATTAGTACACAGTCACTTTAAGAAAAACAATGAACTTAGCAATAATTTTTCCTCACTAGCAATTCTCATAATCCTTTTGAAGCCTCTGTGATTGACTGTTCATTTTTTCAGCCATTTGACAATTCATATATCTTCCTAGCTGCCTGCTGTCCTGCCTAGTTCAATCTTGTTCAATTGAAGTCCCTAGAATGTTAATAAATTGTGAGAAATAATAACCAAAGTATTTCTGAAAGAAGTTTGTTCATGCACTCTATTGGCTGTGTTGCTGGAGAATATCCATGTTAAGGAAGACGTGTGAATTTCTCAGAGAAGACTGAATGTACTATCAGGGTTTGTTTTCTTTTTGTTAAAACAACTGGAAAAAAAGGTTGACCTCTTTTAAGATAAAGAGTAGGGAAAATGGCATAATGAATAAAACCCAGTTCACCACAGCAGCATCTGTAACCACAAGGCCTTCCTTTTCTCCCTTATTCCATATCTCTGACTCTCAGAACCTAATTTCTTCCTGGGCATCCTAATTCCTTCAGTCATTTCAGAAAGCCCCAGGGAGATACTGGATATCCTTTTGACCCCAGCCAGAATGCTACAGGCAGATTCAGGAAGAGGAAGTTAGACCAGGACCTCATTTATTGTAACACTTGTTTCCAGAGGAACTTCTGGACTTTTTTACAGGCTCATTGAGCTCCTTTCTGTAGAGGTAGGCATTGTCAGGAGTTCTTGCCTCTCAGTATCCTCATTTCATATGGATTAATTTCTTTTCTCCAAGTTTTTTTAGGTTTTTTTGTTTGTTTGTTCGGTTTTGGTTTTTGGCATTGTTTTTTAATCATCAGATTTGCTGGAAAATTTGGCTCTGTAGTCTCCTCCCATTACAACAGAGAGGTGTTTGAGACCTTCACCCCCTCCCATCCTTACTTCTGAATTCTGCTACAGAGGAAACTGCAGTTGTAAATACAATCTTGCTGCTCACAGTGATGAATCCTTCCTGTTACAAATGTATGTTCTGCCTATCTGTTCTTAAAGAGGCATGGACTAACATTTGGAAATACAACCCTTCAACCCTTTTGCTTCAGTTTTGCCATTCGTAAGTTAGAATTAATACTTTCTAGCTTCAAAAGACTGCTTTGGGAAATGTCAGTGATGTGTATACAATAATGATGGAACATTCCCTGAGGTTAGAGTTCCTTGATAGTTTATTTTGATTCTGCAGGTGGCTAATGTTACTTGTATGTAGTAGACCAAAATAAGTAGAGCTTTCTTTCACAGGTCTGTGATTCCTATCCTACAGAAGTGTATGTACCAAAGTCTGCAACTGCACACATCATAGTGGGGAGCTCTAAATTTCGGAGCCGAAGGCGCTTCCCAGCTCTTTCATACTACTGCAAGGAGAACAATGTAAGTGTGAATTTACAGCTCGGAAGAGTTAGCTTATTTTGGGGTTGCTTTCCTAATTCTTCCAGTAAGCTCTCACAAGAAGAAATCAGTGATTATTTTATTTAAAAAAAAAAAAAAAGGTTGTTGTTGTCAGGTTAGCATAGTTTATGCATATGGGCACACACTGGAGTTATGGTTAGTTCGTTAATAGGCATATCATCATTTAAACCCAACTTTGTCATCCAGCTAACATNTTATTTTATTTAAAAAAAAAAAAAAGGTTGTTGTTGTCAGGTTAGCATAGTTTATGCATATGGGCACACACTGGAGTTATGGTTAGTTCGTTAATAGGCATATCATCATTTAAACCCAACTTTGTCATCCAGCTAACATAATAATATGCAATCTCTGTGACAAGGAAGTGAAGTAGTGCAGGAGGTCCTGAAACATGGGTGGCAGAAGAGCAAAGGCCAGTAGCAGGCAGCTGAGCAAGTGACTGGGAGGAGAACAGAGCAATGAAGGATCTGGTAGCCACAGCCTGAGAGCAAGTCTAGGAGGAGAAAAACTATACTTGTAGCAGTTAAGAGAATCAGGGGTAGCCTTTCAAAAAAAGATCTGTGAATAGACCCAAAAAGGATGGCTGAAAGAGCTTAGTTGGAGTTCAGGTTAAAGTTCAGACCACAAGGATTTGAAGTTTTGTGTTTACTCCTGGATTCTTTATCCCATGTCTACTGGTCAATGTGGGTGCTAGGGATATAGATAGTAGTAGCCTGGGGAAGATAAAGAAGGACTACGGAGCCCTGGAAGAGGTGGTTAGGGGCTCTGGAATCCAGATTGTTGTTTCATCCATTCTCTGGGATACAGGGGAGGACCTTAAAAAAGCTAGGAGGATTGGACAGGTTAATAATTGGTTACAAGAGTGGTGTCATGGTCAGGGGATTGGGTGCCTTGAACACGGGACCCAAGTTTGTAGGTCAGGTCTACTGGGGGCTGGTGGAGCTGCTCTGATAAATAAGGGGAAGAGTGGGTTTGGTAGGAGGCTTGCCAGACTTGTCAAGGATGCTTTAAACTAGATGTGTTTGGGGAGGAGGGCATTGTTCTATNGCTGGTGGAGCTGATAAATAAGGGGAAGAGTGGGTTTGGTAGGAGGCTTGCCAGACTTGTCAAGGATGCTTTAAACTAGATGTGTTTGGGGAGGAGGGCATTGTTCTATCCCAACACGCCCAGTCAGATGCCACCACCTATAATAAATGCTCAGAGCAACGTAGTGATATTCCAGCTGCTCCAGCCAACAAGCTGGTGTCATTTGGAGCTTGGCTCGGGTGTCTCTATACAAACACTAGCAGCATGGGGAACAAACAAGAGGAATTAGAGGTTGAGAAGAGCTTCAGTGCATGCAGGAGAGACAGGTGCCACTCATTCAGTCTTTCATATCCAGAAGTGTCCCACTGCTCCTTGGTACTGACAGATTCAATGACAATGTGACATCTTTCTCTGCATCTTACAAGATCTGGAACTATCTGTTCAGCCTGTGCAGTAGTAAACACGACTTCATCTCTTGCCCTACTCTGAAAAATAGCACAAGAAATTTTATAGATGTGTACGCTCACCCTAAGCAACTGGCCTGGGTTGGCAGAAGGTGATCTCTTCATGGGTATCGCGGATTAATAATTTCCACTTATGATATCCAATGGTCACTAGAACATCTTACCTTTCTAATTTTGCAGTATTGGCCATGAAAAAGTTTCTTCATCTGGGGCTAAACATAACCTTAAGCCTAATTGACAAACTCAAGCCTAAATTGACAAACAAACCATTCTCTCATACTGCTGCTTGCACACACCTTAACCCTTTGGGCCCCCAGTATGATATAATGTAATGGGCTGTAGACCATACTTTCCTGAATCCTAACCTTCATTCACAACCCTAACTTTAGCCTTAATCCTGTATGCATGTGTGTATGGCATACTATGGAGGACAGAGAAACATCTTCCTTCTATTATACTGGCAGGTTGTGGACATACCCAAATGTACTTTTGCTTCATGCAAATGAAGTATAAGTTTATATGAAATTGATGGAATGTGTGCTGATCAGCAGGCAAGGCTCTAGATAACTAACCATCTGTGTGCAAAAACTATGAATAAAGTATGAACAGGCTTTCACACAATGTAGCTTTCCTGTATTAAAGATCTATGTTTTACTGACTAACTACCGATACTTCAAAGACTTGTCTGGAAAAAAGCATGTCCTTTTCCACATCAATCTATAATCCATAGGGCAGTCTGCATGGGTCATAACCTTCAGCAGGCAGATTTTCTTCATGCTTATGTTCAGTGCTTGGAAAGTGCATGTATTAGCCCCTTGCTCTTTACAAATCTATCTGCCCTCTCCCTAGCAGAAGTAAAAATCTCCCTTCTTGCCCATTTCACATTCTGTTCCTTCTTTCCCAGTTTCACCTAAAGGTCTGAACCTGAAGGATCTGTGGAGAAACTCTCTTTCCTTCTTCAACAGCACTGATTAATAAATGTATTCTAGGGGTCAGGCTGCCTGACCCACTTTCCATGCAGTAAGGTCTTTCTCCAGAGGCAGTGCTAAAAATATACCACTAACAGTGATCTAGCTGCATGTTACGTGGTTTTGTTTCCTGGACTCACAGAGTCAGGCTGTTTAGTAAAGCATGCACTGATGTAAGTTGGGTGTAATCAGTATCATAACTGCTAAGTGTGAGTGACAGTGCAAAAGGACTCATTATTTACGTTATATTAGTGTTTTTGTGATTGCAGTGTTGCACTCCTCACATCCTCTAGAGACCACCTTGCAGGAGTTATTCCACATTAGGAAAATACTATATTTAAAATAGCTCTTAAACTTGGATTCAAGACTAGACTTGGGCTAGAGGGGTTGCATTGTTTTAATATTTCCTTTCATTTTTAAAAATAAGTTTATAAACATGTAGTTCATTTTTACCATTCCACCCTTCCCAAGTAGCTGTACGCCTATGCAAACATCTAATGAGCTGGTTTTGTAAATGCTTCTGGATGCTAAATAATTTCTGCTTAATAGCTATGTTGATTTTTCTGTTGTTTGTCTGTTTTTCCACAGGCTTCCATATGCAGAAGCAGCCAGCCTTTATCTGGCTTTAGTGCTCGATGCCTGGAGGATGAACAGATGCTCCAGGCCATTAGAAAAGCAAATCCAGGAAGTGATTTCATATATGTTGTTGACACACGTCCCAAAGTAAGTACCTTAAATTTCTTGCACATAGCAAGGACTGGACTAAATACGTTAGGGAAGATGCACCGCATAAGTGACTCACCATACTTCTGATTTAGTTGCAACTCCACAGGTAAATCGGGGTTTATCAGGAGAATCTCAACTAGGAACCTTGCCCACATTTTTAGCTCTTGGAGAATATTTTTCTTCACACTGAGCTTTTATCTTCTTTGTTCTTAACAAAAAGTTAAGATACAGGTAAGTGAATAACTTGAATTGGAACTGCTTCCACACACAGAGGAGCTATCAGTAACTATATATTACTGATGAGAGTAGTGAAAATAATTCCCATTATAACCCTGTATTTACAGCTGTTTGGAATGTTGCAAACCTTTGCCTACTTATACTAAAATTTTCCATGCAATATTTCTCCCAAAACGTGAAAATTTCAATGACCTTGGCATAAGGCTGAGGAAAGACCATTTACTGAGATTACAAGAATTGAGGAAACCTTCTTTGAATATCTCCAGCCCTTTTATGCTTTTGAGAGAGAATCTGAAATATGGTAAATAATGATCTCATATGCCATATCCCTGTATGTGACTAAAATATTTGGCCAAGATAAAAGCTTTAAAAAAATCATGCTGTGCAGAAACTCAATAATCATCCAGAAGAGGCTGGAAGCTGAAAAACCCTTGTGTCCAAATTGACAAGCTAACAAACAGCTGTAGGCGATGAGGACTAGACAGGCTTCAGTGTCTGGAGGTGGCAGTAGGAATATGTTTTTTCTTACACGATCAGTAGCTTCCCTGATGATGTTACCAAGCATCTGAAGAAAAGAAAACAAAAGAGCAAATCTCCACAAAATCCCTACTAGATATGAGATGAGCTATAACACAGGAAAAGGAAAGATGGGAGCAAAGGTTTGAAGGAAAGGAACAAGGAAGCTGTTTCAGTATCATGAGATGGAGTGAGGAAGGGCAGAGCTGGAGCAGAAATGAGGAATCTGTCTGGTTGGTGGTTGACTGAAGATCTGGAGGCTGGTGGTAAAGTGTTGAGCACTCCCAGCTGTTACCAGAGAGCAGAGTAACCAGAAAATCAGGGCTTTGGCATGTCTCATCGCACTTTGTAGTTTGGTGACTATTTTGACCTTCAGTTCCTTCTGTTGGGAAGACAAGGATGTCACCACCTTACTTTAGTCCTGAAAAAAATGAACCATGTCAGCACTAGGACAGGATTGCTACCACTGTGTTCTGAAGAACAGGCTTCAAATATGAAGCACAGACCTAGCTGCCTAAAAAATGCTTGTTTGTAACAGTTTTCTATATGTAAGAATAGTTACAGCATAATGTTTCCTGCCTGATGGTACTGGTAGTCTTCCCTAATTAAGGAAGTTGCTCACTGATGGGATTTACTTCTAAAGACTGACTGACTTGGCTATTAGTAATGTTTTACAAGGTATTAATGGGAATGTCCCATCATTCTGTGAACTTTTCTGGTAAATGACATTGAGACACTTCCTGTGTGCAGTGAAAAAAGCCTGTACTTTAAGTGGAGAGAGTAAAACTGGCTTGCTCTGCCACGAATGATGTCATGTTTCTAGCAACTCTGGCTTCTTCAGAAGCCACTCAGGAGATAAAGTCTGCTTTTATTGAACTTCCGTAGAGAAAAGGGTTTTGATGTAAAGAAATTTGTATATGCAGGTTCCTACTTCTCTGTGCTACAAGACTGACTATTTTATTAAAGCTCCTGCCAAATAACAGCCTTGTTCCAATTCTATACCTCCTAAGGCATCTATAAATCTAGAGCATGTAGGAAGTGATAAGTATCAGTATAAGCTGCTCCTCAGCAAACCTTTAACAAACGTAAAGGTAAGATAACAAGTCTGGTGCAAGGTTTCCCCTTGCTCTAGGAAATGAAAAGACTACCTGCTTCTTCTCTCATCAGAATTGGTTCCTTGCAGAGATTATGAATATTGATAGGCCCTGGAATTCAGCATTCCCAGGTGCTCCTCGTATGTTGCGCTTCATTGTGTTTGATAATCTTCAAAACAAAGGACTTGCTGTGGAAGAAAGCTTTTTTTCCACTTAACTATACCAGGGTGACCACTTGCAGAACTTTACTTAGGTTGCTGTCTGTCTTAGTTTTCTCCTTCCTCTATTAGCTTTACAGAAGCTAATATAAACTTACTGTTTATGAGTAGAACAGATTAATTCTATAACTCTGTATAACAAGACAGGATTTGGTTATTGCCCATATTAAAGATGCCAGGAAATCTGCCAAGTGAGGTCTGTTCCTTTCAGATGTTGTATCCTCATATTCACTGAGATTAAGCGAGGTCAGGCACAATGTAGAGAGCTTTACAACAACTACTTTGAGAGCAGCAGATGGAATTTTGGTAGGTGATGTGGAAAACTTGTTAGTAAACATTGTGGCAGCTGCAAAGTTTGGCAACTGACAATATTTAAAATAAATGAGTGTCAGAAAGCCTTGCAAATTTAACCTTGTATTTATTTACTTTTAAAGAGGGCTATTTCAGACTGTATTTTAAGAAACGATTTCTGTGACAAAATTGATCTACTGCAGAGACAGTTAACAGCATTTATTTTACTGGGGATTATGTCAGTTAGGAGCTAGGTGTTTGTCATTTAGTGTTTCAGGGGGCTGTGGTGGCTTAGACTTATGCATACACATCTTTTTTCTTGGACACTGATGTCTACTTCAAAAGAGAAAGATTAGGATTCAGCAGATAATTTATATCTTTCTAGCAAGCCACACTGAGGACTTTGTCCTTAAAGGACATGCTGTTCTCAGACTATCTGGGTTTTTTTATTGTTCATTGATAGAACATCAGCAGACAGCTGGTTGATAGACAAGAATTTTTTTCCCCCCTATGCTTTTTCCTGAATACATACTACAAGTTAAAGGAAGTTTTACACAGGACTTGAGTAAATGAAAAATGCTGGGGATTTCCTTCAGTTCCTGTCTTAGAGTTGTATCATGAAATTAGTGTAATGCTTCAATTCCAAATGGTGGTCCAGAAAGGTAACTACATATTTCTATTGTGAAGTTCTGCTCATGGGAATAGATGGGCTAGAAAGTGTGAAGATGGGAAAAAATCCCAAATCTTTACATATTAATTTGGACAGAATAATGGAATTGAAAATTTATCTCATCCAGCTGTTTTCTTGTGAATCTAAAATGAAATTATAATGGCATAACAAGTTTTTTAGTCTTTAGCTGTTTCCTTTGAAAGTTGAGAGGAGAAATATGGTTCATTGAAACCTATTTTGACATATGATGTGAAAAAGCTGAACTTGTTCATCTTAGCTGGAGTCAAATTGGCAGCAGACAATCAATCCTACTCAACTGCATTCATTCAGCTCCAAATTAAAATTGAATATTGGCAGTATGTGTGTTTGGGGTGGAAGAGATCAGGAAGGGACATTCTTGTGTATCCTATGGTACCATTAGTAGATTACTGAAGTAGATAATAATCTACTCACAATAGTGAGTTTCAGAAGCAACCACAGAGGCAGCAAATCGATAGTACTGCCTGTGATATTGGGAAATAAATGAGAAATGGAGTTATCTGCATAGTCTATTGGCCCCTAGGCAATGCCTAAGAGATATTTTGCTTTGCTTTTTCATGAGCATTGGCTCTCACTGCAGTGAAGATGAGTCACTTTTCGTCCAGCTGCTGCCTCATAAGGTCTCTCCAAAAGCTTTGTTAGTGCCCTCCAGTCTGGATGTACAATATCCATTGTTAGTTAATTCTGAAATCCTTCCTGAGCAGCAGCTGCCAGCTGTGCTAGGCATGTGTGTGTGGCAGGGAGGTTCTGCCACGTGGACTGCTTTGTTATTCCTGGAGCCTCCATATTTCTTGGGAAGTTCAAAGGCTCCCCAACCTTACAGTGTGCATTTTGTAGAAGAGCAGGAACTTCATGCAAAAAGACAGTTTCTTTCTGTACAGTGAGATTTTGCTACAGGACATAAACTTTTAAAAATAAAATAGAGTAATAAAGTAAAAGCACTTCATTCATTTGGATCAGCTCTGCCTCAAAAAGGAGAAAATAAGCATTAAAAAACCCCTTAATTTTATGCTTGGGAAAACTGAACTAAGGAATCATTTAGTGACTTTCCCACGCCATGAAGCAAGTAAGATATTCAAAGATAAAACTCCAGCTTCCAATTGTATTTTTTGCTGAAGCAAAGCACAATATTTGATAGTTCTGCACTGCAACTGAAAATATTTGTGGTAATTTTTTTAATTCAAATACTTTGTGATCTTATACAACTACAGCCAAAATAATATAAACTTAGGAAGAACTCCAGCTCTTTCTTCATTATTCCAAGCTGCAAAGAAGTAAGCTGCATGAACTTTTGGATGATTAGAGCAGGAAACAGAGTAACTTGGGCAACATTACAATGTACATGTTATGAAACAGTGGCATGGCAGATAAGACACTGCCACCTGCTGGGTATATTCTGCTAGTAAACACAATGCTCATCAAAAAATTAAATCAGGATAGTCTTTTAAACCCAAATTAAAACCTTTATGCTCTTCTCGAGGAACCTTACATAAGCTGTGTTTTCTGTGTTTAACTTCACTAATGAAGTTTCACTCCAGTGTGTAAAATAGAGGTCAGAGGCTCAGCAGCCCAGTGTCATGCAATAGGCTGTAAAAGATCCCTGACTCCTAACCCATTGTGTTGACACCATGATAAATGCTTTCTATTTGTGCCTGACCTAAATCACACATATATTGCAGTAGACCACAAGCTTTGTTTTGAAGATAGCATGCTACTGGGTTTTCATCTAATTTTCCCTATTTTCCCAGCTCAATGCAATGGCAAACAGAGCAGCAGGGAAGGGATACGAAAATGAGGACAACTACTCCAATATCAAGTTCCAATTCATAGGCATTGAGAACATCCATGTCATGAGAAACAGCCTGCAGAAAATGCTTGAAGGTAATGCTCTATGGAAAACCAGATGAAATATTTAATCCTTCTGTCATTCAAATCAGGGTAACTGCTCTGAAATCAGTAGTAGTGAAAACAGGTATGAAAGGAGATCTTGTTCATTGCAGCTGTGTGCAGCTGCATGCTGACTAATGGGACTTGTACAGTGGAGCATCATCACAACTAGTGGTGAGTTCCTAATCATGCAAATACCTTTTTTTTGTGGGTGAAATCCAAATATCATTTACTTCATGACATAGTTCAGTAAAGTGTGATGCAGGTAAAACAGTCACTCTCTTTGTGACATATTTATACTTAATTCCTTGGTCTAAGGGTCTCAGGGAGGAAAACAGAAGGACTTTTAGCTCATTACAAAGTCTTGTTTGGCTAGAAGAGAAGCTGGGTGAATAAACTTGTTCTTCTATTTGTTCAGTTTAAAAGTCAAAGTAGTAAACAACCAGCCTGGCTGCATGGACAGTGCTGTGTATTACTTTTGAGCCAAAAGTTTGTGAGAAAGGCCCACAGCCTGATCAAACTGATCTGTAACAAGGTAATTTCTAATTCATTAACACTTCAGGCTGATTGGGGCACATTCCTTCTTAGCATCTTTCAAAATGAGCCGTATGTGCAAAGCATCTGCTTTTTTCATAGGTTTTATAATTTGCTATGTTGAAATCTCTTATTTAGAAACCTGGTGGTAAGATTGGAAATTAGATAAATTAAATCTGCGAGTTCAAGCACTTGAGGCTTTCAAGTCCTTTTGTTTCAAACCAGATTATGGCTTTCAGTGGACAAGAAGGGCTTTTCTAATGCAAGGTGCTGCATAGGTTTTCTCTTTTTCCATTTCCCTTCATGTTTCTCTGGTGGCCTTTAAAAATGGATATGTCTCCTGCTCGTGATCTGGTGTGAGATGTTACAAGGCACATAAAAACCTCTGAAAAGACAAATGAGGCTGATGTTTCATGTGTGCTGCATTGTTGTTTGGAAGTGTACAGTGTGGAAAAGAGGACATCAAGACATAATGGGTCTGATGTGTTGCAGAAGCAATTTCATTCACTGTACTGGAATCAAGCAGAAGTGAAGACTGGAGGACCTTCTTCACATGAGAAACTGCAGATTATTTTCCATACTCAATTTTAAGTAACTTTCAATGCTGAGGAAATTTGAACAAAAATTGATTATTGAGTTTTCTATTGGAAAATGCACTTATATTAGGAATGTGTTCATTTCAATGATTTTTCTTTAGGGAAAAGCTGAAAAAAAATGATTTATAATTGTAATAATGTCAATGATTTATTTGAGTAGGTAAAAAATTTGGTTTCAGCTTTGTAATTTTATTGACTTTGTTTCTAAAAATTTTATTTCTCTTAACTTTAACATGTATTTCCCCCTGTATAATGTTAATTTTGGGCAAAATACATCATTATAAAATGATCAAATTTGTAGGACAATGAGAATTTTTTCAGAATATGCAAAAAATGTTGAGATTTGACTGTCCTCTGGGGATAAAATGCATGTAAACATGCTGGGGTTTCCTTCCTTCCCCCCAAAACTGTTTTACTTTTGTCTCTGCTGCCTCGTATTGCTTTAGTATAGCACTGATTTTTAAAATTTTCACTTAAAAAGAGGTGTGCATGAAGATCCTTGTCATAATTTGATCCTGGTCACAGCCTCCTTGAAATTATTTTTAATATTAGAAAGTAATATTGCACAAGGACTTCTTCCAGTAAAGATTCAAGGTCTGACCGGGGCTGTCTTTTGGTGTTTGTGATGGGAGAGCTCTGCCACACATCCAGGCGTCAGCCAAGACTTGACCCCCATTTGTCGTACATTGAGATGATGACCCCACATGCTGCTTCCTGTCTGTATTTAAACAGCCAATATGAGCTTCTCCTCCCCTCATACCAAGAGTAGTTGCTGATACACAAGCAGCCCCATGATCCTTTGACTTCAGCAATGGATCAGCCAGAAAGAGAGTGCTGAGGGTTTAGCCTGCAGAATCTACTTCTTCCTCTACCTACGGTCTTCCTGCTAGAAATGTGGGAACAGGTCCAGCATCCCCCTCTGGTACTTTTATTGGTGGAAGAGGCAGTTTCCACTATGTGTCCTGTTTCTCTCTCCCTTACTAGGGAAGGGAGCCACTGCATTGCTATGAGTTCTGCACAGGAGCTCTTGGTTTTCCAGTGTCCATGCAGTGGATGCAGCAGGTCTTAATTTCTCCAAGATTTTGGTGCTTTTTCTGCTGAGGTAGAAACACCTTTTCCCTGTAGGGTAAGCCTCATAATTGAACTCAGTATTAAGGTCCAGATTGGTAGCCAAAATCACGTGAAATATACAGTGTATGTCTTTTGGACAGTCTGAACTTTGCTCAGTGAAGTGGTCAGTAAATATTGACTCTAATTTGATAGTGGGAATGAGAAAAGCACTATTTCAGCCTTACCTTGGGCTTTTGTAAATAGAGACAGCAGCTTCAGCCAGAATTCAGCTACTAATTGGTCATGCTTCCATCTGCACAGGAGCATTAATCATGTGAAAAGCTGTTTGCTTTCAGTGCTGCTATCTATGCATTTTTATAAATATCCTTCAAAAATGACTTTTAACATAACCATCTGGAAGAGGCCGGATGTATAAAGATTGCAGGACTCTGTATGGACACATTAGGCTATTTCACCCCTGAATTAAATGGAGTTAAGGCAGCCAAATATCTTCGGATGTGGTATAAACTCTGACTTTGCTTGTAAAACCAAATTTCAATTACATTGAAGGACTCTAAAGTTTTGCCTCTGATCATAAAGGCCATAATTAACTGAGTCCTTTAGAAAATTTCCAGAGGATAAGAGATCTACTAAGACATTATTAGTTCATAGATCATACATCAACTCTCAGTGAAAACCATGACATTTTTTCACTGTATTCCTTAAATGCATTTCACTGGTTAATACCTTTTTTCCTTAAAAGACAGTATAATTGTACATAGATCAAAATACATGTATAGTCTGTTTATGGGGTGAATTTAGTGTCTTGCTGTTGAAAGCAGATTGCACCAAATACTGCTGAGTATTTGTTTGCTGCTAGATTGAGCAACCTTGTGTAGTGGAAGGTGTCCTGCCCACGGCAGGGGGGCTGGAACTGGTGCACTTTAAGGTCCCTTCCAACCCAACCTATTCTGCAATTCTATGATTTGATTTAGATTCTGACTGCCCTCTTTTTGTCCTGAGGTTACAAAATCTGTAATATTAAAAACCAGACACTTGGATGCTGCAAGGTAGAAACTTAATGTTGTAAAAACTGGGAGAGTTTTCCTTCTTTCAAACATGGCATAGAGCTTGGAAAGCTTTCAGGAAAGTATTTTCCTTGATGAATTGACAGATTTTCCTCACCATCAGAATACTTTCTAAGTGAAGTTTTAGTAAGGTTTCATTCAGCGATGGAGAACTGTTGAGTGAATCGCTTTGACTCAAATACGATCATCTGTGGTGATGCTGATGGCTGGGTTTGGTGGGCCTGCTCTTAGAGCATCATCAGCAAATATGGCTGTGAATGCGAGGCTGTGGCACCACTCAGGTGTCTGTCTGCAAGCAGAAATTGTATACTTTCGGTTTCCAAACTCTCATTATTAAATACACAATCCCCTCTTAGGGGTTTGAAAACTTCAGTCCCAATACAATTCTGGACAATTTGCTCTGTACAGGATGTCTTTGCTCCACTGTTTGCAACAGGCTTTGTAACAGCTGCTCTTTTTAACTTAAATCAACACACTGGGGAAACATGACCCATCACTCTGTCTTAAATATATGCTTCTTTTTCTTTTCTTTTTCAGTGTTAAATTTTGACTGTGAAGTAGCCATTCTTCTCCAAAAAAGAATGTTTTATATGGAGGATATCTGAAGAGATAAGTTTTTGGTTGAACAGTCAGTGAAAGCCTCAGGGTCTATGATTACTGTATATTTAACATGTGGCTTATTTTGCAGTTTGTGAGCTGAAATCACCTTCAATGAGTGACTTTCTGTGGGGCCTAGAAAATTCTGGCTGGCTGAAGCATATCAAAGCCATTACGGATGCTGGCATTTTTATTGCTAAGGTAATGTGTGTAAAATGAGAACTAACCTTGGACTAACCAGGTACAGAAACTGAAGACTAAATTCTGTGCTTGTGGGTAACTTCTGTTCTCTTCAGTGATGTATCTGAAAGAAACCCCAACTTAAAATGCTTCATATATGAGGGGAGATGATTCTTAGGTGCTGTCATGTGGATATTTTGTTAATATGGTAAAAAAAAGCTTGTGTTCTTCACCAAAGAATCCAAACGTACTAAAGCCTCAACTAGCCTGCATCTTGTATGCCAGGTATTTGAATGTCTGTACTTTACCCCCCAGCAATGATTGTCACTGTTTCTTTCACTGTTTCCCCTGCCTCTTCCACTGATTTCTGGACATTTTCTTTGTTGAAGGTTTCTGTTTGAGGACTACTTCTTTTCACGTTAGTTGTAATACAGGAACATTAGCTACTCTGTTATCCCCTCTGAGTTATTTAGCCATGAACAAAATTCACCTCCTAAAACAAATCCTGTCATTACCACGGCCAAACTCTAGCAGTTTCTACTCGTACATACTTGAGAATTGGTTCAGAAAAGAGCTGTGGCTTTAATAAGATTTTTTTTTCTCCTAATCCCATCCAAAGTAATGCAGAAATTTATCATCTACTGACAGTAGTTTAAATTTTATTACCCCTTCCTGGCCTTTTACTGTTTCAATTCTTATTTTTCAGATTACTGTTGCAATTTCTTACAGGCCATTTTATTCACATGTCCTGGGACATGCAACCATATGAATAAAACTTCCAGGCTTTCCCTTCTCAGTAGCTGCTTGTTTGTCTTGCTTTGCTTCTTCCTGCTCAGCAGGCAACTGTTTCTTACCTGAACAGCAGCTGCAAGATAAATGCATGTTGCTATTTTCTCAGCCCTACTAGCTTTCATTACCTTACAGAAATCAGGTCATTTACATTGGCTCTTGACAAATTTTCCCCCATGGCTAGTCTTAAAATACGGTCCAAAACAATTTGATCCTTTGTCCCTATGCTTGCTAGCTTCTTGTACCTCCTTGGACATGCATTGTGGCCCATTCTCATTTGTATCATTCCAGGGTCTCAGTTGTTGGTCGCCTGCCCACAAGGCTTCTATTTTAGTAGAATTTACTTGTCTCTTGAGATAAACATACATAATTTATTATAATTCCTTGTTACTTATTAAGCCCAAACTTAAATGTTTGTTTTTCTAAGCAGTATCTTCCCTAACCTACTTTACTTCTCTACTTTCAAAATTAAGTTTTCTTTAGAAATGACAAAGGCCAAACCCCTTCAAATTTAAAACAAACAAACAAACAACCTTAAATTCCAAAACTAATGCAAATCCAAACTTGGGAGAACTTAGTATGTTCCTTTCTTTATGTGTTCATGTATAAAATGTCATCCTCCAACCTCCATTATTTACATTAAAGATACTGACACAATCTTACTTATTAGATATGGAAGTTTGCCATTCCCATGGGCTTCCCCACAGACCTCTAGAAGTATGTCACAAGTGTGCAATGCAGTGTGTTGTAATAAGCAGTGGGATTGAGTGCACCCTCCGCAAGTTTGCTGATGACACCAAGCTGTGTGGTTTGGTGGATGCGCTGGAGGGAAGGAATGGCATCCAGAGGGACCTTGACACACTTGTGAGGTGGGCTGATGCCAAACTCATGAAGTTCAACCATGCCAAGTGCAAGGTCCTACACCTGGGTTGGAGCAATCCCAGGCACAGCTACAAGTTGGGCAGAGAAGAGATTGAGAGCAGCCCTGCAGAGAAGGACTTGCGTGTGCTGGTTGATAAGAAACTTAACACGAGCTGGCTTCAGTGTGCACTTGCATCCCAGAAAGCCAACCGTACCCTGGGCTGCATCAAAAGAAGCGTGACCAGCAGGTCAAAGGAGGTGATCCTGTCCCTTTACTCTGCTCTCATGAGACCTCACCTGGAGTATTGTGTGCAGTTCTGGTGTCCTCAACATAAAAAGGACATGGAGCTGTTGGAACAAGTCCAGAGGAGGGTCACGAGGATGATCAGGGGACTGGAGCATCTCCCATACGAAGACAGGCTGAGAAAGTTGGGGCTGTTCAGCCTGGGGAAGAGAAGGCTGCATGGAGACCTCATAGCAGCCTTCCAGTATCTGAAGGGGGCCTATAGGGATGCTGAGGAGGGACTCTTCATTAGCGACTGTAGTGATAGGACAAGGGGTAACGGTTTCAAACTTAAACAGGAGAGGTTTAGGTTGTATATAAGGAAGAAATTCTTTCCTGTTAGGGTGGTGAGATGCTGGAATGGGTTGCCCAGGGAAGTTGTGAGTGCTTCATCCCTGGCAGCGTTTAAGGCCAGGTTGGATGACGCCTTGGGTGCCATGGTTTAGTGTGAGGTGTCCCTGCTTATGGCAGGGGGGTTGGAACTAGATGGTCTTAAGGTCCTTTCCAACCCTAACTGTTCTATGATTCTAATATCCACACTAATGCTGACATCATAAGCAGACATTGCTGTTATTGACCTTACCATCAAGATGAGAAATTAAAAGCCATATTTGAAGTATGGCTGTTCTGATACTGGTATATGAATTAGACCATTAACTGCATCGCAATCTGCTTTAGATGGCTGTCTGCTCTGACAGATCGATGTATTTTACTTGAAACAGATCACCAATCCTCCTATAGTGAACCATAAACAGGTGATGCTGCAGCTGCCATGTTGCATGGGATGGAATGAGATTAAGACTTTTCAAACGAGAGAAATAACACTCAACTTAATTCTAGAAATCTGTGGCAGAGTAAAAAATGAACGAGGTCTCTCAATATCCAAACCAATACTTTCTACATTGCACTGTCTCACTGTTCCTCTCTTACTATTGCCTTTCTCCCTGCTTGTGAAATTTCTGACTTCTTCTGTGTCCTTAGGCTGTGGCTGAGGAAGGTGTGAGTGTGCTTGTTCACTGCTCTGATGGCTGGGATAGGACAGCCCAGGTTTGCTCTGTAGCAAGCCTTCTATTGGATCCGTATTACAGAACTATGAAGGGATTCATGGTAAGCAGGTTCTCTTTCATAGAGTAAATGAAGTATTATTGCATCATATGAGTATCTTTGGTCTTGATGGAAAATAAATTTTCCTTAAATATAACTTTCTTTTTTAAGTAGGAAGGAAGGTTTTTATCTGTCCATGTTACAGTCCCCCAGTTTCTGTATGAAATGTTAGCAAAGGTGGGAATCAGTTGGGCACCCATTTATATCTTTTTTTCCTAACCTTGAAGAGACGCTTGCAGCCTGAAGAGCTTTCATCCAAGCAAGAATTTATATTCATTTTCAGGGATCAGTGAAGTTTTGAGTATCAGAAGCATGTGCTCTCTAGACATTAACCTGTAGTGTGCAGCTACGCTGGAAAATCTGTTCCTTTCCCAAGCAATACAGCACTGGTAAAGCATCTAGGAATGCTTATCAAATTACTGGTCACAGATTAAAAAGATGTTTGAGATGTTTTTAGATGGATGAAGCTAAGTGAAGTTGTGCTGAAATACTGGCATCCTACCTGCATCCATGCAGAGTGCTACTTCCCCTGAGCTGGCAGCAGTGCTCATCACTCATTATTTTTCTGCTTATTCTATAAGTTATCCTAGATTCTAATACTGCTTTCTTACATCATTCTTTCTTGGCATTGTTCTGCCTAATCTAAGAATTAACTGGGATTCCAATACTGCTTGTTTGCACCACCAGTTTCAACATGTGTCAGCTCTGCTCCACAACACTGAATGCAATATTCTCATTTTAGGTGTTAATTGAAAAAGACTGGGTTTCCTTTGGTCACAAATTCAACCACAGGTAAGGCAGTGATAAGGTTTTTCTATATATATTTTTATGTTGTCAGTATCTGTTTCCACTCCAATTTAACTTCCTTCTTGCCTTACAACGTATACAAACAGAATGTCCTTAGGAAGCCACCATACCCTTTCTCCTGTGAGGTAAATTTGCTGTGTGGAAAAATCAGAGTTAAATATTTTCGTATCAGTCTGTCTTTTCCTATATATGCACTCCAAGGCTGCTATTGGGAATCCTCAATGCTGGTCTTGTAGTTGCTATAAGCATTGGGAGAGCCATGTGAAAGGAAAGTACTGTATATGTGCCTTGCAAAATCCCTTTGGATTCCACCATATCTTTCAGTACTGCCAAGACTCCTCATGTAATTCCCTGATCAACAAAGTCTACATCTTCCAGGACAATGCTTCATCTTAGGCATGTCTGCAGGTTATCTATGACATAAACCAGATTCCTATTACACTCTGTTCTAACAAAACAGCAGGATTTGTTCAGAAGTGTCAAGTAAAGCAAAGCAGAAAGTCATCCATTTGGACAAGTTATTTTGCACATCCATTATGTAACTGCTTTAAATGTCATAAAAATGTTTGAAGGATTTATACATTTAGACATGGATAAATATCCACATTTTCTTTCTTTCTTGTATTTCCTTTTAGTTTCTGTAAAGATAAAAAAGCAATTTTTATATTGGAGTTTAATTACATTATATTGCTTGATTTGAATATGATTTTCTTGTAGTTTCAAAAACCCCCCCAAAACTTTCAGGAAATCTGTGTAGCTCCACACCACTTGTGAAATTCTAGCAGGAATTGCTACATTTCATATGATATGTCAGATGTCTATTGGTGGTGAGAGAGATTATGAAATGTAATTATCACAGCTAGCTTTGGTTTGCAGTACAGTCTTGCTATATTTTCTTTGATGCATTAAAATAGTAGAAGTTTTGATTTTAGATGTTTATGGAATTTCCATTGGTTGATATATATATATTTATATACACAATAGATAAGCAGAATAACTGATTGAAAATGCTTCTTCCTATTATGTAGACTTAAGTGATTGTCTATGACGTTTTTGTCAGTAAGTCATCGCAGTCATTCCTATGACTTATTTTACTGTGGTATAACTTTATATTAATAACATTAAAACATGCAGCTGTCAGGAAACAAGACACCCATAAAAGTATTACTTTTGTTTGTATTTGATAAATTCCGCTTTCATTCTACTCCACAAATACTGCATCATTTTTGTAAGTAAAAATATATAGTGGCAGTTGAGATTTTATAAATGAACCTTGCACAGTAAAAATGAGGGGTTTGTTTTCATTAGGTTTTAATTCAGTTTTCCTAGAGGATTTCAGGTTATAATTGAACCTATCTTGTCTTGTTTCAGATATGGCAACTTAGATGGAGATCCAAAGGAGATATCCCCTGTTATTGACCAGTTCCTTGAGTGTGTTTGGCAGTTAATGGAGCAGTTTCCTTGTGCCTTTGAGTTCAATGAGAGATTCCTCATCCACATACAGCATCATATCTACTCTTGCCAGTTTGGGAATTTCCTGTGTAACAGCCAGAAGGAGAGACGAGAGCTCAAGTATGAAAGTCTTTTCTTTAGTAGCATATTTATGTGTGGAGCCTGTGGGTGGTGGTGTATTGAGGAGTCAGACATTTGCCAGTCTACTTGTATGTGCTTTCTTAAGGGGCACAGTGCAGCACAGAATTCTTGGCTGTTGTCTTATAGCAACACAGATTCATACAGAAAAAAAAAAAGTTGATCCCCCTGCAATCTGGCTCTGCTGGGAGTTTAATCCACAGTGTGAGTGACAGGGATTAGGGAAAACTAATAGGAGCATTAGCCCTTCAGCCATGTGGCCCTACCTTTATTGCAGCATTGACAACAAACAAGGAAAGCTGTCACTGTAGCTCTAATACAAGATATTAATTCAAAGTTCTCAGTTTAAGAGTCACTGCTCTTCTGTTTTTTAACCTGTCTTTGGATCTCCTGTCAGGACATTTTATTCCTGACTTCTTGGCTACTTTCTTATGAACAGCTTTTTTGTCTGGTAGCTCTCTCTGAGACTGAGCCAGCAAACTATCCTGCTGTCTGGCCCCGAAGAATTATGAGTTAACCTACCTACCCCCATGCACAGAGACAGTAGTATCATTCCTGGCAGTGCTAGTGCTCCTATCTGCTTCTGGGGCCCTGGTTCCTCAGGTACATCATGATACCCACCATTTACTCACGCATCCTGATCCTATCAGCAGTAGTCATGAGAGGCAGGACAGGGTTGCTGCTTGCTGCTGCTATTTGGCCCCTTTCACTGCTCAAATGCAGAGCTGCCTCAGTGCCATAGTCCATTTAAAGTCAAAACCTTCAGAAGTCATCCTATCCCAAGACCTAACAAACCTAACCTAATGAGAAATGAACAGCTTAATGGTGTAGGAGTGCTTTTAAATGTGGGGATCCCTTTGGTGTAGAGATCAGTCTGAAAGCTTGTTTTCCTATATTATAAATGAATAAGTACAGAGCACTAGGATGTCACAACTAAGCTTCAGTTACATCCAACTTTAATATATTTTAATTATTTATATATATATATATATTTAGAATCCAAGAACGAACGTATTCACTGTGGGCTCACTTGTGGAAAAATCGTGCAGATTACCTGAATCCTTTGTATCGACCTGACCACAGTAAAACCCAAGGGACCCTGTACCCTCAGATGGCTCCATGCAACTTTTTGTACAAGTAGGTGGAATCACTTGCTACTAAGAATTGTAGGATGCATTTGTACAGAACAGAGTGCCTTTGTATTTAATATTTCTCATTTGATAAGGTGACTTTTAGAGAGTAAATTCAGTCTCATATGCTATGTGTTTGTTCCTTGTATGCTCATAATCAGCGAACACCTCTGCACCATTTCACAAGGGAGTATTAGTCTGAAAAGAAGCTTAAGATTAAAGCTATATTGATAGTTGTGTGTCCTCATTTCATGGTTACTTACTTCTCCCACTGAGAAATGTCTCTTTCAGTTCTGCAGTTTCCAAATTTCAACTTCTTCCATTCCATGATTTTGTGGTATTTATTTGGATCAATTGGTGTCAAAAAGAGACATTTCAAGAAATGGTAGGGTTTCATTGCTAAAACAAGTGTTTAGTAAAAGAAACAGCAGAATTCCCCAATGTCATTGCTGTACCTCAAAGGATACAGTCTGATTTTGTATTTTTTTTCAAAACATAATATCATAATTTTAGGAATAATTACTCAAGTCAGAATGTCAATAGGAATAATTGTGACATGAAGCTTAACAAAGATTATGAGAACTTGAATAGAAATTAATGAGAACTGTGATTTAGGTAAAACTGACTAATTTGTTTTCCAGTTGCAAGTAAAAAGTACTTGTTAAAATTCTATTAATATCCTAAAAGACAGAAATAGAATTGTTTCATGTCTGCTGTTCCAGGTCACATCCACTTTAAAACAACTTTAAAATAGCCACTGATCGTATTGTTTAGGATAGTGGGATTTATAAAAGAACTACTGATACTGCATAACCTCCATCAGATAAGTAATCCCATTGATTTTAATGGAATTACTTGGGTGCATAAAGATTTCTGAGCATGAGCTATCAGATGATAAACTTAAAGGGGAACATAACTTAAATAGTGTACTACTGGGGTAGGAATAATAAGGTATGTGCAGGCTCCACCAAGAAGCATGCACGTACTCTGAAAATCTCTGTCAGCAGTGTGGCTGGACAGCTCCAGCTGACAGCAGGTCTCCTGGCTACTTAACATGTCTGGTGAACTCCTTATGCGCTCAGAGTGTGACCGTGGCCATGTACTGCCAGGAAGACAGAAGGTGGGAGGAGGGCTAGAGTAAGCTATGGACTTACAGTTCAAGTCCTTTACTCCTGAAAACTCAGCTGTTTAAATAAAGGGTTGTCAAACAGTTCCAGAGAACAAGAAAACTTGCCAACATATGCATGCAGTGCCATTTCCTTAGGCCGGTTTAAATTGTCAGTTTAAATGTTAAGAGAATAGGACACTCTTCTATACAGTGGAGAAAAAAAAAGCCTGTTAACTGCTGCACCTCACTGCTACCACCCTCACCATCCCCTCCCCTGCTCCAGACAAAAACAAGCACATAAAATTTCAAAGTTGACTTCATGGGAAGTTAAACAGCAGTTGAGAAATAGGCTTATGAAAAGCTGCTTTCAACCTCAGCTATTTTATAGGTACCATTCCTCTAAAGCCCAGAGTGTAGAACAAGAAAGTAATACAGCCAAAATTGTGTTCACTGAACACAAGCAAACCCACAACCATAGGATCCAAGTCCAAAGTACACTCACCTTTCTGTTGTGCATCATAATTGGTTCAAGATGTTTATGTCCAGAGTTGCATCCTCAGGACAGGGCCAGCGCAAATGAGCCATATATCTTATCAAATATTCAATGAACTTAGTGTATAATCCATGGATGGATCATTTAGGACAACATGCATCTGGAAAAACAAATAAAGCCCCCTGTGTATTTCAGTCTTCTGATGCCACCTCACCAAATGAGAAAACTGCTGAGGTCAACTGCTTTCTGTCAATTCCAGGTTCTGGAGTGGTATGTACAACCGCTTCGAAAAGGGGCTGCATCCTCGACAGTCAGTTACTGATTATCTGATGGCAGTGAAGGAAGAAACTCAGCAGCTGGAAGAAGAGCTGGAGGTCTTAGGAGAGGTAATAAACACTTGATCTCGATGCCTCAGACTTAACTGATGGTAAATGAAACCCAATTCCATACACTGCAGAGTCCCCTACATGCTACATCCTTTTTCATCATGAGGATGTTCAGCTGTCATCTTTGTTCTCACAGAAATTACTGCTTTACATTTAAGACACAACAGTGGACTTTCTTTAGGGATAAAATTTAATCTGTGCTGGTGCAGAAATACTACTCCTGAAAGGAATTCTATATCCTTCTGTAACTCAGGATGTTGTAATTCAGCATTGGTTTGTGATATATTGTGCGCTTCTCTTACTCCATAAATGCAAATAGGCAGATTTAAGGGTGCAAATTGGGTTAGGCTCTGAACTTATTTTATTTAAAAACAAAAAAAGGCAGAAACAGGTAAGAGGATTAGCAGGCCCTAACTGTGTCAATTTAATACCTATTTTTATCTTTATTTCAGAGATTGGCAAACCTTCAGAAATCACAATTAAATGATAATAAACTCAAGAGTAAGCAACAAGACCAAAGCAAACATTTAGGGCTTTCTACTTCCAGCAACAGTTTAGCTAACACTCCCCAGGAGTATAGCAATGATCTGAAATCATTCCCATCCCGGAGCCCTTCACAAGGGGATGAAGAAGATTCAGCCCTGATTTTGACACAGGACAACCTGAAAAGCTCTGATCCCGACCTCTCAGCTAACAGCGATCAGGAGTCTGGTGTGGAGGACTTAAGCTGTAGGTCTCCAAGTGGGGGTGGCTGCTTGCCTAGTGAAGACAGTGGCAAGGACTCAGATGAGGCTGTGTTTCTGGCGGTCTGAAGTATCTTCACAACAGTGAGGACCCAGATAAAACCAAGTCCCTCGCAGCCTGGAATGAGATCTTTTCAACAGATAAAGAACGGGAGTGGTGTGTGACGTAAAGAAATAATCCAAAGAAAGGGAACTGTGCAATTGTGTAAGTAAAGATCAAAGCAGAACAAGCCATTATTAAAGATATAATCCTAAAGAAAGGTGGTATCTGCTGTCATATTAGTTAAGCCACTGTGGTATTTAACCTTACCAATGCTGTACGTAATTATTCCTTACTTTGTACATTTCCATAATTATTTGTTGTACAAAATATTAGTTCTTCTCCAAAGAAGTGAAATTCCGAACTACTCTCTCACACATAGGGACAAGGCTGAAGATTTCTTAATGTTAGGCTTACTGGTGA
Organism: Agapornis roseicollis; assembly: GCA_002631895.1. Classification (NCBI taxonomy): domain Eukaryota; kingdom Metazoa; phylum Chordata; class Aves; order Psittaciformes; family Psittacidae; genus Agapornis; species Agapornis roseicollis. The sequence continues at coordinate 138,825 of NDXB01001978.1, forward strand.
ATCAGTCAAACTTTATTTTTGTAGAGGTTTTTTGCCTTCAGACAGTGTGTATATTCTTCACTTTTTTTTTCCATTGGAGGTGTTAAATTTTGAATTCCAACAAATATTTTTCATATTCTCCTAGTAGATTAATTTGCAGCAAAGTAGAACTTAACAAATGGATGTGCTTGCTTAGGGGATAAATGAAGCTCTGATCCTGCAAAGAAGTCCTTTGGTAAGCAGCAGCTGCTGCTGCACATGCACGCACCCCATTTGTAATGATACAATACTTACAAAGCCTTCCTGGAGAATCATCCCTTTATAATGATATTCCTTTATGATACCTAAGTACATTAGACAAAATGCTCTAGCATCTTTATGTTTTATTATCAAGTTAGATTGTTGATATCTTACCCTTTCTTCAAACCCAGGTAAGATATAAAGGTAAAATTTTAAAGGTAATAAAGCCCCAAATATCTCCAGCCTATTTTAATTCCTACTTGAAAATGTCTTATATGAGTGGGAGTGAGGTACATATACAGCAGAAAGAACAGGGAATCCTTACAAATATCACTTTGGAAGCATCACTGAACTCAGAACTAAAGAAAGGTTATGCCCATAAAGGAACTGTCATAAATAATATTTCCTCCAAATTTTGTTGTTCAAAATAAGCCAACCACAACCAAGGCTGGGTTTTTTTATCCTCACATAAAATTTCCCTTTCAGTATCTGCCCACCTGAACCGAGCACGCAATGCTAATTTAAGACCGATTCACCATGACAGAAGTTTAATCTCATTGGAAGATTTTTCATGTATTTTAAGAGTAGGAGTAACAGCTTTCATAAGCATAGGTACAGAAGAAACCCATGAAAAAACTGGGGACTCCATCAGGGACAATCGCAATAGGACAGAGGGGAATAGGTTCAAACTTAAACAGGGGAAGTTTAGATTTGGTATAAAGAAGAAATTCTTTATTGTAAGGGTGGTGAGGCACTGAAATAAGTTGTCCAAGGACATTGTGAATACCCCATCCCCAGCAGCGTTCAAGGTCAGGTTGGACAGAGCCTTGGGTGGCATGGTTTAGTGTGAGGTGTCCCTGACCATGACAGGGAGGCTGGAACTAGATGATTTTAAGGTCCTTTCCAACCCTAAATATTCTGATTCTATGTTTTGAAACTTACTAAAAAGGCTTTCATTTGAGGTCTTAATTCTTCAAAGATTTTCTCTTTTTTTTTTTTCTCTTTTAATTGAAGCAAGCAATTAAAATATATTTCATATGACTGCTCTTTCCTGCTTGAAGGCAGTGTGGTATTGAACTCTAGTAAAGCAAAGCAGTAGTAATGTAAGTCTACCTATATTGATTTGCTTACATTGATTGCATTTCATATGATTCCTTCATATACAGACTTACAGGCAAAATTAAATTATATAAATATACCTCAACTCAGAAGCTTTAATTATTCACTCTGCTTTTACAGAATGGCTTTTCATCCTGTTCTGTGAACTTATGTTATTAAAAATGAGTAGGTAAACTTCAGCATTATTGATGCCCTCTTAAGGGAGCTGCTGTCTTCGAACAAATAGTTAATTCCTAACACCAAGATTTATCTTAATATTATACTGGCCAGGCCAGATCTTCAATTGGATAAATCACTGTATGTCAAATGAAATAAATACAGCTAGGGTCTATACTCTGTTGAGAATCTAGCCTTCTGGGTTTTAACCTTTATGAATTTTTAAATTAGTGAAAGCCCTGATTTTAATTGCACTTTTTAAAATGTTTCATATTTTGAATATAGCCTGTAAAATTTACAGTATTAAAGGAGACTTTGAATGAGGTTTTCTTAAGCTATAGAAACATGCTGCAGAGACAGAAATAAAAATAAAACACACAAATACTTTGCCTAAAAATGAGTTTGAAAATGGGCGCTATTACTGCAACCTGTGCAACATTACTGCAATCTTGAAATGTAAAATTATGTATCGTGTCCTATTAGGCATGTTTAGAAATAAATGCAGAACAGCAATATAAACAAATTCTAAGTGCTGTCTTCATGTAGCTTATGCAACTCCTTGTACCTACCTTTACAACTAAAATACCAACACACTAACATTTTATATTAAGCCTTCACTTAGCAGCCCTCTGTGATTCTGCATTAGCTACTGCTGTTTCATTGCAATGTATGTAACTGTGGCATTATTAGCCTGCTGCAAAATACTTTTAAATAAATATTAAAAATTATGTTATTTCACACCAGTGAATGAAACCAAGGTTTGCTTTCCCAATTTTTGCAATATAGCCCTTCACTTACTCAAGAGTAACTTTGTCAGCAAGATCAAAGAATTTCTGTATCTTCCTTAATTCAATACTTGAATCCAGTAGTTTAAGCTGTGGAGGAATCTACAATTGATAACAAAGAACACTGAGGCTCCTGTCTATTGAATTATTTATACAGGAGCATGTTTAAACCCCTGTTACTGTTTTTTTTTTTTTTGATTTTTAAGGAATGTGAAAGAGAAGGGATGAGAAAACCACGCTATATGAACGGCACTGATTTCTTGTAGCTGGGGTGTGTGTGTGTGTTTGTGTGCGGGGTGTGCTCCCCTCTGATGCAAGTCCTTGCAAATTTGGCATAAGCCCACTGTAATTTGAAATAGGACACACATAAACACAATCGCTGGAAAGAAAGAAAAGCATTACAGATTTATGTAATGTCAGCCTTGCTAGGCTCAGGCTGCTCTTTAGTATGAAAATACGCATCTAAAGACGCTGAAGGCAACGGGATCAAATTATTAAAGTTTTCTCTACAGAAGATCATAATCTAAATAACAGAAAGATCATTGTCACAGCTACAGGTTGGACAAAGAAGAGATTCAGAGCAGCCCTGCAGAGAAGGACTTGGGGGCAGTGGTCAATGAGAAAACGAACATGAGCCAACTGCAGTGTGCACTTACAGCCCAGAAAGCCAACCATATCCTGGGCTGCAGCAAAAGGAGCGTGACCAGCAGGTCGAAGGAGGTGATCCTGCCCCTCTACTCTGCTCTCATGAGACCTCACTTGGAGTATTGTGTGCAGTTCTGGTGTCCTCAACATAAAAAGGACATGGAGCTGTTGGAACAAGTCCAGAGGAGGGTCACGAAGATGATCAGGGGACTGGAGCATCTCCCATACGAAGACAGGCTGAGAAAGTTGGGGCTGTTCAGCCTGGAGAAGAGAAGGCTGCGTGGAGACCTCATAGCAGCCTTCCAGTATCTGAAGGAGGCCTATGGGGGTGCTCGGGAGGGACTCTTCATTAGGGACTGCAGTGACAGGACAAGGGGTAACGGGTTCAAACTTAAACAGGAGAGGTTTAAATTTGGTATAAGGAAGAAATTCTTTCCTGTTAGGGTGGTGAGACACTGGAATGGGTTACTCAGGGAAGTTGTGAGTTCTCCATCCCTGGCAGTGTTCAAGGCCAAGCTAGATGAAGCCTTGGGTGGCATGGTTTAGTGTGAGGTGTCCCTCCTTATGACAGGAGGGTTAGAACTAGATGATATTAAGGTCCTTTCCAACCCTAACTATTCTATGATTCTATCACATATTCACTAGCTGCTTTTATCGGTAGCTCTATGCAAGTCACAGACAAAGCTGGTAAACTGGTAATGGATTTTGCAAAGCTGAGAATTAAGAAGCTGAAGGGCACAACTCAGACTGAAGGATACCATTACAAGGAGAGCAAAAGAACAAAGTAAGTAAAAGGAGGGAGACAAGGAAGGAAAGCTCTTTGTAAAATCATCAGTAAGGCAGGGAACCACATTCTTTGAGGATGGGGGCAAGACAGAGCATCAGTTTACACATCTTTAAACATGCATGGTGACACAAACTAGTAGCAATTAAAACCCAGCAACAAGGAGGTAGCCTTTTCAATGCAGATAAGCATTTTGTCACTGTTGAACAGCTAACTGAATGCTTTCATGCAGATGCTGCCCTGATCTGCATACAAGTCATAAAGTTTATCACGAACATCAGCTGTGGTGATGGGGTCCCTCAGTGTGCAGGTGGAATATAGCTTTTAGGGTGGCTGGTCACACTTACACTCTGTAGTACAGAGACCAGTAAACACCATAGTGACAGGAAAATCCTCCAAGGATGGGTAAGTCACTGACAAGTCATCTGGGAAGGGAGGAACATAGAGTGGGGTAAGTAAAAAATACGGCAACTTATCACAGTATTAAGACTGCTGAATAATGTGCCAAAGATCTAGGGCTGAGTAAACAGCAAAGCCAGAATTCAGAGAGGCCAGAAACATTAACCAAAGAGTGGGGCTATGAGAAGGAAAGGTAAAATAAACATCCAGCTTTATACTTTTTAAACTGCCAGTAAAGCAGCTGGAAGCAGGAAATCAAATCATGTTAAATCCTAAAATAAACTTTTAGTCTTTTAATATAAACCAGAAAGGTTTAATATAAACCAGAAAGGTTTAATTATAAATCAGAAAGTTTTAATATAAATCAGAAAGGAAGCTAATGAAACCTTTACAGGTCCACCAGAATTGCTATGACTGAGTTCAAGCAAGGACACATTTTGAAGTTTGCTGGTTGTCAAGGTTATTCAGGTTGGTTTATTCTGTTTCTGAAGACTAAAGAACATGGTTCTTTATGTTAAAGTATTTCCATGTTATATAAACAAGCTTGCTTTGCATCTTACTACTGCATATAAATTTGACCTCTACAGGTATGCGACCAAAAGGCGGCATTTACAGAAGCAGTAGCCAGAGATGCAACATGGGTTTTCAAAGCCCATTTTAGTGAAGGTGGCTCTAAGAACTACTGCTGTGGAAAGTGCTAAACAGGAAAAACTCAAATCGCTACACACAAAGATTATAAGGTTTGTTGTTGAATAGTTTCTTGTACCCATTTCCAACACAGCTCTGTACCCAACCAAAGAGTCCTGCAATGCCCAACTCATTATGCAGGTTAGATAATACAAGGCATCTTAAAAATCCCAAAGCCTTTATTTGTAAATTGAACACATTACAGCATTTAAGATTCAGAATAACAGACACAATAAGGCTGTGATAACTGACTTAACTTTGTTGCCAGAGTTTTAATTCAGTTTTACCTGAAGTTCTCTTAAATCTCTGTTTTAGAAAGATTTTTCATCTTTGAAAGAAACAGAAAGAAACTGGACATAAACAAGACTAAAATATTTCTAATTTCCATATTTGGTGAAGGTCCCAAGTGGCAAAGGTGCAGAAGCATGTACAGAGCAAACAAAAGAACTACAGTAGACCATTAAATACTACTTTGAACTAACTTTAGTATAATCCATGGCTTGCAGTGGTGGCTAGGATAGCTGTACGTACCTGATAATCCCCATCTTTCAGAAAGGTTAGCATGTCAAATATGCTGTGAAATCTAGAAAAAGCTTTCTTCTATAAGCAGCAGCAGAATGTACTGTTAACATCAGCTGTATACAAGATCACTCTTAGATGAAATCTACTTGATTTTAAACTTATATGTTGAAATTTCTCATCTGCAATAGCATCAATTACAATTGCTATATAGAGAATTCTCTTCTGGATTTAAGTAGTCACTTAACTGTGGGAGGAACAAGAGGTCTAAACTGAGCCAAGAAAACATTCAGCAGCAAGATCAGGTATTAAAATTAAGCAAAACCCAGACTCAATTAGCAGTTACAATACAGAATGTACCCTCACCCCAAACTGCTGCAACATCAGAGACAAGGTACCCCCTTTATTTTTGTATTTCTTGCTCATTTACTTCACTTTTTCACTTGGTAGAACACCTCACTATGAGTATGACATAGTGCAAGGCTCTCCATAAACAAGACACCGTATGTACCCTATTATTCCAGTTATCAGAAGAGTTCACTTGACACACCTCAAAGAATTATAGAATATGCTTACAATAGCAGCTGCCACTCTTTTACACTTCATAGGGAGTTGCTTAAACCTGGATTTACATCTACATGCCACATTTTGGCCAAGTAAGGAGTGTGCTTAACAGTGAACTAACAGGGTGCTAGAAACCAAAAAATGGAACTGACAGAATGTTACCAGTGTTCTAAGTATTCTGGTGAAGGTATGAAGATTACCTTCAAGAAAAAATGTTCCCATTGGCGTAACCAGTGTAGGACTACAAGAAAAGAAACCAAACCAACCAACCAGCAGCTGGTTGGCTTACCCTTTACAGGCCAGGAACAGGGTGGTCATAATTGCATGGGATAGAATACCTGTAGCTAATTCAGTGCACCACTGGTGAATACAGATACTTCTTTTCTAGAGGATGGGTCTGTGAATGCAAAAGGGGCTAAAAAATGGGGGGAGGGGGGAACCCTAATGGGACCAGCAATATGAGATATAGAATAGAAAGGGAGAAAACAGAAGACCTTGAAATTTGATATCCCTGAACACCAAACACTGCACTAAGAACTTGCACTGAACAGTGTGATTTTCTTCTAGACATTCCTCTACGATTGTCAGGACTCCACAGAGAAGTCCTAAGTTTGTAAATTTGCTCACAAAAGTAACATAAAAGTTCAAGTGTTGACAACTAATACTAGTTTGGGAAGTAAATCCCCTGGACATCATCTGGCTAGAGTTCAGCCACAGTGAAGCACCATAACACACCACATAACAGCAAACAGGAGGGGGCAGGTAAGGACAGAATTCTGTCATTCCAAGACATTATAAAATGTATAAAGAACACAGAAGCCCAACTCAGGAAGAGCACAAGATGTTTGGTCATCTGTTCCTTTCTCTGCTTACAAGGAAGAAACAACAACAAAGCAGTCCTGCTACAGAATTGTGCATCTGGTCTTTAAGACTGTTAGCTAGCTACTCAGAAAAAGCTCCAAACCAAGCTTACACACTCAGCACAACAATAGATGGAGTTTGCCAAGAAGGTAACACTGATGACTTAAATCTAACTCTTCTCCACAGCTGCAGAAACCACACTACTCAGAGACCCAAGTCCAGAACCACCTGAAAACCTATGCAATCTTATTTTTAATTAGGGCTTCAGTTAGCACATTAGCAGAACCACTATGTCAATATACAAGCAGTATTATATACAGGCAGTAGAAGCAGGTTTTGGAAGAAGATACTCTAAAATTATTGCTTAACCATGGCACGTAAGCCTGTTGATTTTTTCTGGCACCTAAGTATCTCCTTTGGACCACATTTCTATTTTCTTAGGACATCTAACCTCAGAATTCAGACCATCTTTACAAATTAAAATCCCATTAAATACCAGTGAATAGTTTACTCACCTCAAAAGGCAGTAGCTTAAGACAGACAACCACAGTACTGTACAGGGCTGAGACTAAAGTGCCATTTTAAGACTGTGCAAGGTCTGTTTCACAGGCTAGTGACTTTCATGATTTCTTACTCTTCTCTTAGAAGAGCACCACATTTAGGACTGACTGAATATTAGTGATACAGAAAAGTGCCCACTTCAACTAACATGCTTTAGTTTGAGATTTGAATCTGTGGTGTTCAGTGACCCCATCTAGGTAACACAAAAGGAGTATTTCTGCTAAGAGGTTTATTTTCAGACTGCTTCCTGACAAAAGAAGCAGGATTCCTGATACATTACTTAACCACTGCTTTATCTTTTTTATCTTTCAGACTGTACAATTCCCTCTGTTTTTCTGGAACTTGTTTCTGTGAAAACCTAATGCACCAATAAGGTTAAGAAAAAGAATGTGTCTTTTTGCAAGAGCAAGACAGAAGACAGGCACATGCATGCATTCGGGGGCTATATTTTTCTATTGCAGAATACTGCACTTGGCCCTATCCATTCTCACCATATATACTGCCATCCTAAAAAAGAGTTAGCTCTCCAGAGGCAAGATTCAGTCATTAAGGGGCAGAATTAAGTCTCACTTCCAAATTCCTATGGCCTTAACATACCACATTATGCAACTCCAGCCAAATGAGTTTATTTGTTCCTTAAAATTAGGAACAAATAACTGCTACTTCACAAAGACCTTCAGAACTAGTTTTTGTAAAGTGCTTTTGAGCTCGTCACATGATGAACATATTCATATTGCATAAACAGACACTGGGAGCTGATCTGAGTATTTTTCCTTAAAGTAAAAACACATATGAAAATGAAATTGTTAAATGAAAATTGTGTTTAATTCCAGTGGTAGATACCAAGCCACTCCTGAAATCAAGTGCATCAGTGCTACCAAGCAACATACCAAATCTATGCAGAGATCATTTACTCTATTTTGATTCCAATATAATTTGTTCAAACACATCCTTTGCTTAATCCAAAACACAATACAGGCTATGTACTCAATTTTCTACACAACTTAAAAAGAAAACCCCACACCTGTTCTTAAACATTCTGGCTTCAAGAAAAGACAGTTTTTGGATCCATTGACTTGAAGATCAATTGAAGATCAAATTGAACTTCTTCAGTTTTCAAAGTTCTGTCATTACTTATCTCAAATGTTTCTACAGACCAAGCCAATTCTTATGTCTGAAGTTCAAAATACAAAAGATATGAATTATGTTTTTATAAAAATGTAAAAAGCTAGTCAAAATTACATGTTTAGATATTTAATCTCTGAAGAATGAAGTATAGCAGCAGGAACTTAAATATAATAAGTACTATCAACAATAAATACAAGAAATTAGTGCAAAGATTGCAATAGAAGAATTCTTAAGTACAATGAGAATATAAAGAGACATTCTAATTTGTACAAAACCCATCCCAACTCTGTATACAATCTCTTCTATAAATACAGCCATACAAGATGAAATGCTTATTTGCAAATAATAGTTATTAAAAAGTGTGCTTTATTGTGTTTTTCAGTCGTTTTCTTGGCAGATGTAGCTTGCAGGAAGTCTGCAAAGACAAATTTCCATAATGAGATATTTTAACTCCTCCACAAGTTACGTTTTAAATACAACAACAGACACAGCTCATACTTGATTTCTACAGAACGCATTATTAGAACTCCAAGCACTGTAATAGATCTATTTGCAATTAGCAAGTTGCAAGTGTGTGACAATGGGAAAAAAAAAAAAAAGCAAAAGTTTGCCACCAACATTACAGCAACAGTTACCTATAGTGGAGCATGAAATTGGCTGTGCATCGCTATTGCCTGTTGAAGTTTTTCCTCTTTGGCTCGTCTACAGTGGCAGAGCTACAAAACAAGACACTGGGAGAGTGAATTCTGAAAGGAGTTTTTTATAATGCACACTACAGTTTGTCTTTAATGATTTAGTTACCTTGCAGGCTTCTCAAAAAAAGGAAAGCCCTGTGAAACACCTCTCTTCCAAGCTTCAGGCTCAACTGTCTACACAGACAACATTATTCGATCCACATTCTATGTTATGAAATGCATTTATTAGGCAACTTTAAAGAAAGTTACGCTACCCAGTAAGTTGCTCTTGTCACAGCATAAGCAAGAACAGTGGTTTTTGACCCTCAGTTACTTTTCTGGGGATAGCCATCAACAGAATAATTAGTTTAAGAGGTTTAATCAATTAAACATTAAGGTTGCTTTATGTGTCATTCTATGTCTACTTACCAATTTGAAAGCTGTCAATGTGGCTATCTTCCCTATACAGGACATAGAAAACAGGTGGCACAAAACTATCTGCAACACCACATGACCAAGGGTCTAATGCAGCAGCCCTTTGCACTCCCACCTGTGCCTTCAGAACATGTGCCTTCAGAATGCACATTATAGTCCAAACAGACTGAAGCCACTTAGGGATATATTCTTCCTCTGCTGGAGCTTACTCCAATACAGGACTGCTGAAATCCTGTTTATTCACTGTGTTTTGTATCTCTCACATTAGAATGATTTGTATATTACATACCGTTCTCTTTTCCATGAAACTACTTAGGAAGTCATCTATTTCTGTTTTGCCTTCCAAGAAGTCTTCTGCAATAGTGTCAGATTCCTCTTCAGCTTCATGAGCAGCTACTTTAAGTCTGGCTTGCAGAGCACTTGGACTGCAACTCTAAGAAGATAAAAACTTCTGTGTAATATTAAACTGCCCATCAAAACCTACGTTCCCAAGAAGAAAGCCAAATGACTATATAAATATGGGATATACAAATAGAGCATTATTATTACATAAAAGCCTAAGTAATCAGATGGAGCTTCATCTCCAGGAAACAGAATAGCTTGTTAAACTATTCAGTGTGACAAAAGCGTTGCTAGTTTAGGTCTTGGTTTGCAATCACTCTCACAAATATAAAGCTTTTCAACTTTTACCATACAGTGTAGAAACCATTCAGACTTGGAAATCTGACAGGTTTTTAAATGCATGGTTTCTGAGTAGAACTGGTGTTTCAAGCATCTTCAATAAAAACGGTCACCTTTTGAGAGGCAGCAGTGAGCTTAAGAAGTATGAAAAGGTAAAAAAGCAAATCCTGTTCAGCTTTTAAATATCCTTTAGATGACTGTGGAGAAGAAGACGGGAAAGGACAAAGCACCTACTCAAGAAGTACATGTGCTGCTGATCTAAACCCATGAGTATACTCATTCTTCTGTTTTTATAAACTTCAAAGTTTATTTTGGTTTATTGAATATAATTTCATTATTTTTCCTCTAATATGTTTGGGAAGTTAATAAGAACATGATTCACTTCTTCAGTAGGAGTACATACAGAGCCAGAACTGCAAAATTAAGATATTTATAGATTTTAGATACTTGGCCTACTCTTCATCTACCCCATGAAAGATATTTCACTTGTGTACTGTAAAGCTGTAATTTAAAAAGAAACTTCCTGTTAAATTAATCTTCAGCAAAGTAAGGACAACTTGCTCTAATAAAAAAATGAGTAAAATTCATCCACAGTACAAGTGAAAAGACTTGTCTGGAACTTTGAAGCCTTAACAGGAGATACCAGGTAGTATGCTGTGAACATCAGTACATGAACAGACAGCATATATTGAAAAATAGCACAGAAATCCAGCTGCAGCTCCCCAGCTCTCAGCCTCCTAATCATAATTAAATTGAATCAGCAACTCTATCTCAGAAACAAATAAAGGGTAATATTGCAGTGGGGTATAATGTCCTGTTCTTAAGTGGTTTCTTGCAGAAACAGAAAGTTGCTCAATGCCAGCTACCTCTGCCCACTTTAAAGACAACTGATATCACACAGAAAGAAAGCATTAGGACTCAGACAATTCTGGTCTTCCAGTGTGAATACATATTTTTTTGTTTAAATCACTTACGAAATAATTCAATTTGCTCTCATGCAGTTTTTAATTATTATTTCATATTTTCTTATATTCAGGGCATTTTGAAATTCAGATACTGTGTATGCTGTTTTGATGGACTTGTATTCTTAGATGACAAGTCTTGGAAATAATGACGATTTCAGTGCAGAAACTGATTTATGAGAGGTTACACCTTCTAATGCATATCCTGGTAAACATACTAATAAATTATTCTCCCCTCCCAAACTACTTTCTGGAGTATTGACTTCACCCTATTTGTGCTTTAGAATGTGCAAAGTTTGACAGCACATATAACATGCTGGCCAAAGTAAGCACACCCAGTGAATCATAGAATTTAAGTTTCTAAAGCAATGTTTTTAATCATTTTCATCTGGTACAGTTTTACAGGCTAATGATGTTAAATGGGTACCATCAGTTAAACAAGCCTTCTTTAAAAATCATTCTGGGTTTAACCCAGGACTGCACTTATAAACAGCACTAAATACTCATGGGACTCCATTCCTCCAACATTGCTTCTACTGTAGCATTAAAAAAAAAACAAAACAAACAACCCAAAAACTTGGTGCAATTGTAACACTGTTTCGCTTTTGAACTGTTCTGTACTTAATCACATTTTACTTCATACTTGATGTGAATCTATTTCATACAAAATTAGAGTTTAACCAGAAGAATATTCTTTGTGATTAAAGATACAAACCAAAGTTTCAGTTTTATTGAAGAATTCTTAAAGGATAATATAGTAAGAGAGATTATACCTCGCTAAGCTCATGCTGTCTTTGCATCTTTTTTTCAAAGGCTGCTTTCATCTGTGTGAGTTGCTCATACTGTAAAGAAGAAGAACAAAAGAACGTTTCTGCCCTGACAAAAAAAGCGTACTGTTTCAACTAATATTTCTGTAAAAACTTTTATTGTTCACTTACTTTATCCAACACCATCTGTCTTTTTGCCTCAAGACTTGGCTCCAGCAACAGGTTTTTTTCTGTGAAATAAAGTCACTATTACTACTTTTTTTTTTTTTTAAAGGATTCTGTTCACAGAACAGTCACAGATGCTAATGTTTTGACATCTTACTTGCCAGCTCTTCAATGCTTTTCACCAACTCATCTCTATCAGTAATGACTTGCTTCAGTTGTGGTAGAGTCACAAACTGTTCCAGTAACACTTCCTCTTGCTCATTCATATTAGTCAGCTGCGATATACTATATTCAAGCAGAAAGCAAGCAGATGTAAAACTAACAGCAAATGTTATGTGTAAAGCTACTTCTACCAAAAGTCAAAATGTAAGCATTTACTGTGGTTTTTCAGGCACACAACACTTGATCACTATTTACTTTTCCCCTTTCTCCTGGACTGTGGGCTCTACTATCTGCAGCAGTGAGCTTAAGCAGCAATGTGTTAAAAGGTATCTCTCTTTTCAAGCTTTCCTTCTGATAAAGTGGGTTTTTTAATGCTACTATTGATCTTAGCCAACTACCAGACACCCAGCTCTAGCCTCTTAGTCCCCCTCCTGAACAGGATATAGAGGAAAACTTGTGAGTTTAGATGCAATGAGATCACTTAACAACTACAATCAGAGACAAAGCAAAGTCAACTTGAGAAAAACTTGATTTTAGTTTAATTACAGTAAGAATTGGATGGTGAGAGAAAAAAAAGACAAAAACACCCTGTCCCCTTTTCCTGAAGGCTCAACTTCACTCCTTCATTCCCAGCTCCTCTAACTCCCTCAGCTCCAAGCAGCACAAGGCGGTCAGTCTAAGTTTGTCTCTGCTGTTCCTTCCTTCTCATGCTTTACCCTTGCTCCAGCATGGGCCCTTCTCCACAGGCTGCAGTTCTTCGCAGAACCTGCTCTGGTGTGAGCTTTTTGTAGCTGCAGTTTCCTGCAGGGCATATCTGCCCGCTCCAGCATGGAGTCCTCCATGGACTGCAGCATGCATTTTGCCCCAGCTTAGTTCTCTACATGGGCTACAGGGTCTGTACCTGTCCTACCTGTTCTACTCTGGTCTTTTCCAAAACTTCCATGAGCTGCAGGTGAGTATCTGCTCTGGCACTTGGACCACCTCCTCCCATTTCTCTGCCTTTCGTGTTTGGAAGAGTCTCACACTGTTCCACACCTCCCCTCAATCCTCACTGCCTCTACAGAATTTGCTCTTTTTCCAACACAGAATCATTGAGGCACCATACGCTTCACTGTTGGACCTGGCTGTCCTGCATTAGGTTTGCTGCCAAGCTGGCTGTGCCCCTGTCCCCTTCTCACACATTCCACCCATGCAGTGACCAAAATCTTGCAACCTATACACAACTGAGCTCTCAGAACAGATGCACTACTGTTTGTGATTTAACTCAGCTACCACTAGAAGAATCATGGAATTTTAATCCAATTTTCTTGGAAGGATCAAGCTTGATTATAATGTTTCGGTTAAATGAACAAATCACACTTCCCCTCAAACCCCCTAACTTGGCTGCTACACAACAAAGATGCTGCTAGAACTTACAGCTGATTGAGCTAAATTAAACAGGCTCTTAGGAATGTGTCAAGAGAAACAGAAAAACAAACCAAAAAACCACCAAGCAAAAAACCAAACTGAACCCCTCCTTGCCAAAGGTCTTTTACCTTTTGAAAGCACAGTTTTTAAATCACTAAAATACGATGCCACCATGAGATGAGAAAAACCAATCTAAGACCTTTTCAGAATTAATAGCTAATTTTTAATCTATTCAATCCCAGATAACAGATGCATAGGGCTGTCTCATTGGATCTGAGCAAACTGCTGGGAACAATAACTAGCACAATTTTTTTTAAATCATGACAAAACATGCTTTTCAAGATATTTGTGTAATATGTGGAAGTGATTTGCACTGGGACAGTTGGCACATTTACCTCCTGCATTTATCTAACCCACCCTCCCTGCACATGCTGAGCTGCTCACAAAGTAGTCTGTTTACCCTGTGCTAAAGTCCTTTGGAATTTAAGAGAATGCAATTTGTGAACCAGCCTCTAGTCCCTTTCCCTGTCCCCTCTCCTCCTTCAAGTTACACTTATTGTCTTAGTAGAAATTAAGTCCCTGGCAAGACCCCAGAAGACAGCAGAACACTAAAAGTTAGGAAAAGTGAAAAGGAATGCTTTTCATCCTGGTGTTGAATCCTGAAAGAGTGTTCCTGATGAAAAAACCTAAACAAGCAGCACATTTGAATACAAGGCTGGCTTACTTTCTGACTCTACAATTTTGGTTAAGTGGCAGTTCTCCTATTTTTAATTCCTAAAAAAACCTTTTGGTGATGTACACAGACTTTTGTCAGATACAGACCAGCTGTAATTGCCTTTTAATGACTACGGAAACTTCTGCTACCTTTGGAAAAATTACCTTAGTTCTGAGAGTTCTGGAAAGGTATCAGGAACATCAGGCATCTTGTAAGTAAATCCATTCTGGCCAACCTATATGGAAGTTTAGAAGTGTTTAGCAGCTTTTTGAAAAACAATTTCTTGATATTTAACCCTCCAAAACTGGCTATATATTTTTGCTAGCAACAGGGAAAGCAGGAAAAGCAGTAAGTTTCAGTAACACTAGTCTCTGAAGACGAGACATCTTAACTAAACCATAGCAGCAAAACACATGGGGATGTTTCAGATGGTATGTAGTAAAAGAGGAGCCAGTTTTGGCAGAAAATAATTCTGTCTTGCTATGTACCCCATCTGACAAAAGCTGGATGACCCAGAAACATACAGGAGCCACATAACTCGGGGAAGTGAGAAGAGATGAAGAGACTGACATTTTGATCTCTTTCATGTGGTTTTTAAAGCCATAATCCCTTGGGGGGAAAAAAGTGTGCAGGCAAGAAAAAAAAGTCTGTCTTCACAGAATATAAAAATCTCAAATTATACAAAGGCAGGAAAGCGTCTTCCAAGATTACAAAAGCTTTTGTTTCTAAATACAAGATTTGATGAAAAACTAAACATTGAGATAAAATGTTTTTGGAAGACATCCAAAAAAAATCTTTCCAGGGCACATCAGTGAGAGGGACTTCATGAGCACACACATACATGATTTGCAAAAAGAAGCTATTTTAAGCTTGAAAACTCTACACCTAAAAGCTTGAGACTGCACATTGTTCATGTTCTGGGCAGGAAATCCCATACAGAGAACAGGATCTCATTTTCTGTGTCTGGTGAAAGAGTCACAGTTGCACTATGGGGGAGTGCAGTTCCAAAAAACAAAAATGTATACTGAAAGATATTTAGCATAACACTAGTTGAACTGAAACTCAGAAAGCCAAACTTCTTGTTCTGACTTCAAGTTTGCTCTAAATAACTTTTCATCAAAGCCAGAATGAGTTCTGTTTTCCTAGCACCAGCAAAACAACTAAGTGCAGTCACTCAGACTATTCCCTTGAGTTCTGCAGCAATGCTGTGTGTGTCCTTAAGAGAACCTGCATCCACTGTTTGATACCTTAAGCAGCAAAACTCTGCACACAGACCTGAAGCCCTGCTTCTGCTCTTGGAACAGGTAGTGGCAGATCAGCAATCAAGCCGTAAGAGGGAGCAGCTGGCTTGTCTGTGGTGTAGCTTGAAGAAACTGATTCAGCAACTGGCACGGCTGCTATTGTTCTATTTGTTTCTTGAGGCGGGTATGGAGGAAGAAATGGAAACCCCTGAGGAGCAAACGGAGGCATTCCAGCTGGTTTGTTGAAAAGGCTAAAAAAAAAATGAATAAAAAAAAACCCCAAGATATGAGCAACCAGCTGCTTATAGTGCATTTCTTATCATTTGAATCCGGTATCTGAAAGGGGCCTATAAGGATGCTGGGGAGGGACTCTTCATTAGGGACTACAGTGATAGGACAAAGGGTAATGAGTTAAAACTTAAACAGGGGAAGTTTAGATTGGATATAAGGAAGAAATTCTTTCCTGTTAGGGTGGTGAGGCACTGGAATGGGCTGCCCAGGGAAGTTGTGAATGCTCCATCCCTGGCAGTGTTCAAGGCCAGGTTGGACAGAGCCTTGGGTGATATGGTTTAGCGTGAGGTGTCCCTGCTTATGGCAGGGGGGTTGGAATTAGATGATCTTAACTATTCTATGATTCTATGAATTGTAATTACCAGATAACATATAAGACATAAGACTGAATTTTTAAATGACTGCAAACTTTGCATTTTCTGTTCTCAGTTACTTCCAACATAGTAAGTCTACTGTCTTGTACTACAAAATATATTCCATTAAACTCCATTCTTGTACAACAGCCAAATACAGACTCACACTTTTCAGAAACCCACTTCTCAAAAATCTACAGGAGTGTAAATTTATATCGTTTCCATCTTAAAGTCCTGAGAAATTCATCTGTGATGTGCATTAGTTCTTATTTAATGGTATTTAACACACATAATTACTTCTAAACAACATGAATGATTTTTTTAAATTCACAGCTGCAGCTGCATCTAAATGCAGTATTATAGCCAGACCCAAGAAGTGCAGTTGTACTGATAAAGCTGTAATGTCTCAGACCACTTTTGTATATTTAACACAATTCTTAAAATTGCACGATTTTTGTTGTATAGCTGTGCAACAGAAGCTGCCTTTAACCCTGGGAGATTAGGAGCAGAATATGAAGAAACATGACTGTTCAGATCATGATCTACAGAAAATAAAAGATTTCATCTGATAATATAAACATTTATTCTTCTTCAAGAAAAGAGAAACAAATTAAGGTACATCAGCATTTTGATACAGTAACTCCAATGAAAGCTGTGTTTCCTCTCAAAATAATTATGCCATAAAGCATGCACATGAAATTGTGCAAGGGCAGGCAACCTATGTCTCTCAATACACCCAATACATTATTCCTGTTCCTGCCCTCCCAATACTTGGTTTCATCTCCCTTTTAACACTGTAAGTTAACACAGACAGTTCCATTCATTACGTTTATAGATACTTACTATGGAAATGATGTTGAGCTAGGAGCCAGAACTGGAGGATTCTTCCAAAACTCATCCAGTAAACTCTGAATAATTTTTCCAAGATCTGAGTGCATTGTAAACTGGTAAAAACAAAGCCCAGTGCAGCAGAAAAATTTATTCCTGGAATCCAACAGTTCTAAAATGTGCTGAACTTGACTGTTTATTATACACACACAGGAGTGCTGGAAGCTATCTCAGAAACATACTAGGTAATCTAAAACAGGCATACATAAGCTTCAAATAAAGTTATAAAACCACCCAGAACTGAACAGAAAGTAAAAGTCTTTCATTAACAGTGGAAGTCCATTAACAATTTAGAATCAATCAAGCACATTTCTGATCACCAACCAAAATAATCCCACCTTAAGTTACCAAGTTATATTTAGGAAAGCAAAGAAAGGAGAAAGAAGAAACCAAGCAACCAAACAAAAACCCAAACCCAAACCCAACCAAGATTTAAGATAAAAAGGCATTAAGTGCATTCTGAAAAACTCATAACCCCTCCGGTACTCCCACCCCAGAAAAATACACCACATCCTTGTTGGCAGAGGAAAAGGAAAGGGAAAAAAGAAGAGCATATTAAACCCTTGATTAAAATTCTGAATATCGGAGCTGAAATCTTGACATCTTTCTAATAGGATTAGGGTAGAAAGAACAGTCTTACAAAACAGTCCTAAAGCATCCTTCTCGCTTACTTAGGGTACACTGTAAAGAAACATGTACTGCTATTGCTACTAAGAAGAAAAGCAACAGGAACTTCCTGAGCCATCATAAGTTAGAATAATTCTAGATACATGGAATGCTAAGCTCAGTAATGGTAGCAATAAAAAACCAGCAGCATACTGAACACTACTGAATTTTTGTTTTCAGACCCCTCAAAATACACTTTGAGAGGGATGAGGATCTGTACTGATCTTTTTTACCAGAAGTATTAACAATAATCTAGTGTGACATGTAATAACATTGCTATTAACAGTAGATGTATGTGAAGTTACAAATTATACATACATTATTTATTAATGGACCTGTCACATATACTCCCTGCTTGTCCATTAAATGATGTCTCACAGGTGGGAAAACACTGATGACTGGTTTTTCCTGAGGAAACTGAGGTGGAAGCAAGCTGCAAATGTAAGAATAATAATTATTACAGCTACATCCCATGATAAAGTTTCCATAAGAAGGCTTCTTATGCAAAGAAAAAACCACTGTAAGTTACATAAACTTTTTATGAGAAGAGTTATGGAGAAATACAGAGTGAATGAAGCACACAAAACCATTATTCAGTTACAAAACTAGAAGTCAGACAGATTAGAATACAGGACTCCAATGGAACTAAAGAGAGCATTTACTGGGCAAAAGTGTAGCGTAACAATGCAGGAATAATGCCCACAGACAAAGAAAAAGCTACAGCGTAATAAAAATATTTTCTAATATAAATGTTATTACTTCAAAGACGATGCACTGTAACTTGCAAGAATATCAGGCAAGTTATCAGGCTAATGTAATAAAAACTTAGGAACACCACCAATGTTTGCCAGAGCAAAAGCACCCCCAAAATAAATTCACAGGAAATGTTACAATAAATCACTTAAGTTGATTAAGTATGATCCAGAAGTTTCATTGGGTAAGAGCGAGGAGTTACAGCAGAGTAGTAAATTATGAATTAAGTTTACTTTCAGTTGTAGTTATCAGAAACCCTCAAGAGTTTTCTTTACTGTCATCTCAAACCATGCAGGAATCTTGGGAGCTGAGCACAGCAAAACATAGTTTAACTTTCAGCTGAGCATCTGCATCTTGTACATAACCAGTTTCACTCATATCTTTACAACTACTAATACAAATCCAGGTTATAGTTACTGAAAATAGTTGTGAGATAGAAGCCATTTACATTTTATTACTACTTTTTATTTGGGAACAATTTTAATATTCAATATGTGCATAGAGATATCTCAGTCTACTTACATGTTAATGTTAATTGTCAAGTTGTTTACAGTGAATGGCAGTCGATATTCCACATCTTTCTGAATTTCTGCAATGCTGTCAAAGAAGAAATTGTCAACATCCAAATCATGACCAATATAACAGCCTAAAGTCTAACAAAAGGCATGATCCCAGATCTTTGCATTTAGTTTAGTTTGGAAAAGCCTTATCAGAATAAAATTGAAAATGCCGGAATAGATTAATAAGCTTCAGAAGGCTATACTGAATATTAAGATTGAACAAAAAATAGGTTCAACTATTAAAACTTATACATGAACACAAGGAGTGGAAATACAGTAGGAGACACAGTGCTACTCACTGATCTGACAAAAATCTCAACTGATCTTTCTCCACTCACTGGCTTAATCTAAGACAACACATCAGTGATTTTTTTTTTTATACACTGAATTTTATGTGATAAAACATTTACCTTGTGAAGGCATTACACTTGGTTCACAACAATATACTGCTTTGCAACACTGCCTACTATTTGGAACATGCTTTAAACTAGGCCCTCTTCCTTAATGTATTAGCCTACTACTTAACAGCAGTTTTTTTCCACATGCACCAAGTTCTATGCACTTGCACAAGTATTTTCAAAAATTATCCGGAGCAGAGCTACTTGAAAGAAAGCAAAGTTCTGTAATACAGCGACACACAAGACACAGGCCCCTGAAAGCACCAAGTGACCTGGCACAACCAAATCTAAATTTGCTTCTGTCATATCAGCTATGTTACTGAGGAAATCTTTATATCAGGTGCATCAACAGGGAACTGATTTCAATGTTTAAAGCACTCTATAGCTGTATGCAAAGCAAGACTATTTTGAAAGATGGCATCCCAAAGAATGCAGAGGAGGAGGAGTTAGCTCAGACTTCCCTCAGAAGCTGAACTTCCAGACAATACAAACATACCTAAGGTGGGACTGGAGAAAAGGAAAGCAGAAAAATTGCTTCATCTTACAATGCCTCAATCAAAACAAAAACCAGACTGATTATTCTTCTGCATATACCTGGTTAAATACAGGCACTTCCCCCTCACCTCTCTAAGGCTCCCTTATACAGTGAGGAAAGACAGTTCCAACCAGAAATAATGGCAGTTGGGTGTTTCCAGAAAGCCTTTTGCACCCAGCTTCAGAACTGCCCCTTCATCCACCTCCACTTAAGCTCCATACAATTACTCCTCAAAAACTCTGAAACACAGTATCTGCAAATGTGTATTAAGTGTAGTGTTAGGAGTGTTTTGTATCCTTCCAAAGCATTATTTGCATATAGAATTTAAAACTCTTGTTTTCAGAGCTTCAGAAATAAATGGAGTAAGACACAAACCTAGCTATGCACCTTGCTTTCCCCAACCCAACCTTACTCCTCTCAAAGAAAACTCAGTACTTGCCCTTTCCCTGTGAAACCACATGCTGTTTGAAGAACCTACCAGGGATCTTCAGCACAGGAGAATTCTCTGCTGTGATATACCACACACAGAAATCGATACCTCCTTGTTCTTAACTGAAGGATTCTCCCTGAAATCTCTCATACATATTCTTGCCTTATAATCATCTGTCATGTATTTTAATAGCCTGCTACAAAACCCTTAAGAAGAGTATATAATTATGTTCCATGCACAACCTACAGGAACTGGGGAGGAAGAGAACAGGGAGAAAGAATCAAGAAATTCAGAATGTTATTGAGCTGTTTGAACTATTATTATTGAACCTCCTTTAAGCAAAACTCTGAATCAACAAACTTGGTTGTCCCTTCCCCAAGTGGGAATAGGTACACTGGAAAAATGACACACTTCGGCTGGAGCAACAGCAAATGTAAAAAAAAAAAACCCTGTTTTTTTTAAACATAAAAATTTCATTTCAAGCTCCTAAACTGGAGTCATCCTGAAAAGGAAGACCGGCTACTTTACTGAAATTAAGATGACATATATCTGGGCTTTTACAAAATATACTTATCAGACAAAGCAAACACTAGAATGACATTTATTTAATCACTGCTTATGAAATAATGCTCTTGCAATGATTAATCCATATTCCTATCCTATAGATCTGTGCTGCTATAGTGTCCATAAACAAGCACATCAGTCCCACCCAAAAAAAAACCTTTGCACTTTTGAAGACTTGGACAAATACACACACCTTTTAAGAGCACAGAGTTTGAGGCACTGAGATTTATTCAGGAGTATCTTATGAAACCTGTACACTTCACCAGAATTTACTGCTTTTCTTGCCTAATTTTGGGACATTTTGCATCAAGAGAGATGGGGCAGATGAGCTTACATAACTGTAAAACTGTGAGAGCAGACCATTCGTTGCTGCAGAGTCCTTTCCATTTCTGCCTGTGCTTAACTGATGCCTGCACAAGCAGGTGGTAAACCAGTTCAGCAAGCTGACTCTGGCAAAAGCTGATAACCTTTTCTGACGACTTAACTTGGAGTGAGTTCTTCTCCATAGCAGAGAAAAAAAGGGTACAAATACAAGGCTAAAAGAAAGGCCAGTCCAACATAACTATTAGGTAGGTGAGCTGCTGCATATCCACAGAGACAGCTCCTTAGAAAAGTGGTCTTTCAAAAATATTTGTGAAATTAACTGTGAACAGATTTAAGGTTAAACAAGCAGCAGTACTTAGCAATCCTGTCAAACTTATGTTTTCTGCGTGATAATTCAAAATATCACACAGGATACGTTAGGCTATCCTAAGATTAGGATTTTAGGATAGTGAGCAGTCAGCTTGGAATTACAGTAACTATCTCTTATGCTCAGCCTCAGTCTGACATAACAGAAAATAATTTTCCTTCCTTTTTCTGTATTGTTTTGGAGGCATCTAACATTCCACTTCAACAGAAATCCCAGAAAGCATGAGGAATGCTTACACATCCACTGGAAACTCTAACCTGAAATATATGAACTGTGGATCTCCTTTTAAAAAGCTAAAATTTAGAAAAACTGACCAGCATACTGACAAGTTGGAGTATTTTACAGTAAATGAACTTTCTGCTGTAAAAAGTGTGGATTTTTAACAGGAAAAAGCTACCTGCCTCTGGTGAGCATCTAAACACAACGAGTTACCAAAGAACAGTCAGTTACAAGCAAATAGGCACTGGACATCAAAAAAAACCCATTTTGTGGAGCCAGTAGGGCTGCTATGCCACTGCTGGTACAAGCAGTGCGGCACACAGCTCCTGTACGCTGTACTGCATTCTGAACTTCTAAAGAACTACGCTCCCATAACCAGTTCCCAGGGAACTCAACCGATCTGTACCTCGCTGTAGACCTCAAAACCCACTAAATAACTCAGCTGACTTCCCGGTAGCGCGGCCGGTGCAACTGGGCGTCCCTCCGAGCAACACCGACAGAGCCCTGCCAGCGGGCACGGCCTCCGCGGCCCCCACAGCGCGTCTCACTTTCGGTGCAACCTCCTACCCCGCCGCGTCCCTCAGGCCGTCCTCCGGCTACGCACCTGCGGCCCTACCCCGGGACAGAGCCGAGACCCCGCGGCACGCTGGTCGCCCCGCTCCCACGGGCGGGACTCTCCGCCCCCGAAACCCTGCGGGCTACGGCCGGCCCGCACCGCAGTTTCCTGTTTACCGGCGTGGCACACGGCCGAGGGCCGGCGGGACCCAGCCGGCCTCCCCGGGAGCGAACGGGGCGAGTTCACGTTCCTGGGCGTGTGTGTGGGGACACACGACACCCACCCGGGTCGCGGTCGCACAGGGGCCCCGAGAGGCGCCGGACCCGGGTAGGGGACACGGGCTGCCCCCCCCCAAACCCCATCCCCTGCAACTTACGAGGCGTGTGCGCCGCGGAGGGACTCGATCTGCCGCTGCTTCTGCTGCTGGAGGGTGGTGAGGGGGGGCAGCGGCGCGGCAGGCGAGGCGGAGCCGCCGCCCTTGGCGAGGGGGAACAACCAGTTCATCCTCCCCGCGGAGGCACCGGCGCCCCCGCGGCCCGGCCTCTCTCTCCTTCCGACATGCACCTCCCCTCTCCCCGCCCCGTCGCGAAGTCGGCGCGCAAATTACGTCACCGCCGCGCGCCTCTGACCCGCTCCGCGGAGGGGTAGGCGGAAGGCGTGGGCGCTGCCGGTGATTGGCGCCGCCGCTGCCGGCGGTCAGAGGTGAGGGGGGAAAGGCGCACGCAGCGGCGCGCGGCGATGATGTAATGGCTTTTGTGCGGCGGGGCGGTGCTTCCTGCGTCTCGCGCGGCGGCTGGTGGCTGCGGGGCGTTCGCGGGCCCCGCGGGGCCTCCGCTACACCCGCAGCGGCCCGGCCCGGCCGAGAGCGTGAGTGAAAGCGAGCGAGCGAGGAACGGGAGTGGCGGGAAGCGGGGGAGCTGGAGGCGGCCCGGTGCCGTGCCCCGCTCGGGCCCGCGGTGGCCCCGCTGTTTTACTGGTGGTCGCGACGGCCTGCTGCGGGTGGGTCGCGGTTTCCCGGGCAGCCGGAGGTGGGCTTGGGAGCGGAGCCTCTGCCGGCTCCAGACCGGGGTGGGGTAAGGTAAACTGGGGTAGCCCCTTCTCACTGCGGCCCGTTCCCCGTGGCGGGGTGCTGCTCGGCGCGGCTCTGCGGCTACTTGAAGCGTTCTTCGGGCCTTGTACGCATAAGGAAGCGGCTGGGAAACTGTGAGCGCACGTCTGTCGAGCGTTGCCTCAGTCGCCTGGGCCCGTACGAGCTGAAAGAGACTCTGGCCCAGGGAGGCGGCCAGCCCAGGCGGCTTCCCGCCGTCGTCAGTGCCCCCCAGTTCGGCGTAGCGCAAAGAATCGCTTTGCCGCTTGGTTTCATGTTTCACGCACCCGTGGCACCTACTCGAATGTGCTTTTCTGACCTATGGGGGCGTAACGCTTCTGGGCTCAAGTGTCTCTTTCATCAGCTGAACTAGTGCGCCTAGCTGGTTTGCAGGGCTTTGTGCAAGAAATGAAGTTACTCACAAAACCTTAGGGTTTCAGTTTCAGACAGTATTTTGAACTTACATAGCTGAAGCTTGTATGGTTTTGATAGCTATGTTTTGCTTGTATGAAATTCTGAAGAATAAAGCTTGATGCTGGAATTAGGGTAGACTTTTTTTCCAGGTAAATAAGGAATAAAAACTTATACTCTGATACTTGGCTTTCTTTGTCTCTTAGGTTAAAAAAAATAAACAGTTGACATTCTCTTTATGAAACTGGTCCTCAGTCAAGTGTAACTTTTGATGTATGGTCTCTAAAGCCCCCCACTATGCCAGCAGCTACCGTAGACCATAGCCAAAGAATCTGTGAAGTCTGGGCTTGTAACTTAGACGAAGAGATGAAGAAAATTCGTCAAGTTATACGGAAGTATAACTACGTAGCTATGGTAAGTGGCCATTTGGTGTTTTTCTAGCAAATTACCAAGATAAGCATGATGCCTTCATTTGATGTTAGTAAATTAAAGCTATGGGCTTGTTCATTCATTTTTACTGAAAGAATAGTGGAAACTTCAGGTTGAATTAATGCTGTACAAATGTTAGGATCCTGATTATTACCTTTTTAAAAGGTAAATGTACAGCAATCTTTACCTATGAAAGATAAGATGCTTGAGATGTTTTATTAAGAATGAGCAGCACGTATTTTTATGGGTGCTTTTTGTTGAAGTTTTAATTCTGTTCTTGCAGGATACAGAATTTCCAGGAGTAGTTGCAAGACCTATTGGAGAATTCAGAAGCAATGCAGACTATCAGTACCAGTTATTACGCTGCAATGTAGACTTGCTGAAAATAATTCAACTAGGACTGACTTTTATGAATGAGCAAGGAGAATACCCTCCAGGAACATCAACTTGGCAATTTAATTTTAAATTTAATTTAACGTAAGTCTTAAAACATGTGTGTTTCTGACTTAAAATGTGTTGCAGGTTGTGAAACCTGTAGCAGTTCTTTTTATCTGAATAATTGGAATGCTATAGATACTTTATGTATCTCTGCATATATATAGGAAAAGTTTTGTCAGCCACGTACATGCTTTCTTTTCTCAGTTCTGTACGGCCTGCCTTACTGTTAGTAATTTGGTCAAAAAGTTTCAAAAAGAGGTATTTATAGTTGGTGCAAGAGTTAGCTTACTGTTTTCATATTTGGCATTTCAAAGTGCCTCTACCTTCGTTTAACTCTGACTAGTTATTATAGAAGTTACATTATTTCTTTATGTATTTTTAAATAGAAAATACCAATGTGAAGAAAAATTGTGATGTTACTGAAGTGACTAAAAAGGAGCATGACAAATATTATCAGCAAGTTCTAAAGCAAGTGTGATATGTGGCTCTTTAAAATAACACTATTCTTAAGAGACTCGCAATAAGTTCTAGATAGTACACTAGTAAATTACGTTCAGTTTTTTAATACTGCAGCAGTTTGTCTTGTGTTTTTCAAAGCTATGTACTCTGAGCTACTGTATTTTAATTTTCTTGTATAGTATAGTATTGTTTAGGTTGGAAAGGACCTTTAAGATCATTGAGTCCAGCCATCAACCTAGCACTGCCAGGTCCATCACTAAATCATGTCCCTAAGTACCACATCTACAATCCTGGGTCTTATAAATACCTTCAGGGATGGTGACTCCACCACTTTTCCTGGGCAGCCTGTTCTAATGCTTGACAATTCCTTTGGTGAAGAATAGATTGATTCTACATAACTCCTGTGAAGATTTTTGTTCTGGATTATTTCTGTAAAACGTTGGTTGATTTTTTTTTTTTTTTTATTAATGATCTGTTGGAGTAATATTGTGAGCTTTATTTTGCAATATGATTTTCATCAGTGATAAATCTTAAGAGTATAAACCTAACTTTACCAGTGGGGACTCTACGGCTGCTTCTGTGGAGTTCTGATTATATCTTTAGCAGGTAGCTGAGACAAGGTTACACAATATCTTGAGTTTTTTTTCTTGAAGTGAACATAATTGGTCTGATAAGTTTTCATATATCCTGAGTTGAGTATCAGTGCAAACACTTCTCAGACTTAAGTATGTTGAAGGCTTTTGGCAGTTCACAAGCTGATCACAGGACAAGTTGATGTACATGAGTTAAAACTGCAGCCTAAAGGAGCTTTAGAGAACAGACCTTTTTTTCTTCTGGAGATAAAAAGAAGTGCTTTCAAAGTAATCAGGCTTCTTGAAAAGAAAAAAAAGTCTGCTGCTGTCTCTTGATCTTTCTGCTTTTCTAAACTATCAGTGCTGTGTCTTGTCACTAGTCAATTTGGGCTGAGGAATTACATGATTCTTTTAAAAAAGTTTTGTCTGAAGCACCTCTGAAAAGAACTGGGAGTGCAGATTTGTTATTTTGGTATCTCTAAACTTACCTGGCCATATAAATGCTGGACAGAAGGTTTCTGTTTTCCTAGTAGAAGAATATACTAATCTGGTTAAATATGGGAGGAGGAGAAATGAATTAGTAACTTCCAAACTGTGATCTGGAAAGAAGAGCCTGTGTTACGTTTTGTTTTATTTTCTTCAAAGATCCATTTAATGTCAAGCAACTAAAAAGAGAAGTAGTTTTCCACCCACTTGTGCCAGATACTGCATAGACAGGACAGCTTAGTAAGGTGAGATAGGTAGTCACCTGACAAATTAGGTAGTAGTTCACTGGGGGGATTTGGTACAAAATGTAAGCTAGGTAAGTGCTGCATAAAGCATGAGGGGTTTTTTTTTGTGCATGGTTGGAGAAGCCTCCTTAATGTATTTCTAAACTTCTTTTGGGGAAGTGGCCCTGTGCCAAGTGTTCTGCTCCTGAAGCAAAACAGCTGTTGGCTGTTCTTGGAAGGTAATTTTTTTGTGTGTTGTTCCAGCCAGGTCTTGTTATAGTGTGCTTTTGAAGAGCATAAATATTTCTCTAAACTAACTACCCAGCTGATGAGTGCAGAGCAACAAACTAGAATTGAAACTTTTTCTTTTAAAATAGGCATGTTTGTTTTGGACGGGTTCTCTAATGCATTACGGAGATGGACAGGTGTTGGGAAACTGATGCCTTAAAGCTAGAGAGCTAATGAGCAGCTGTGTAGGAGGGAGGGGGGAAAAAAGATACAACACATCTTGAGAATGTATCTCTATGTTCTGATGAATGATGACCTGCTGTTAGGAATAAGGGGTATGAGTCTATGACTGAATCTAGTAGTCAAGTTTGATATATTGGTTGATGTATCTTTTATTTTTTGTGGTTTGTTGTGTTTATGTTTTATTAAAATTGGAAACTATACCTTGAAGAGAGTGTGGAGAATAAGTAGAGGGATATCAGGGGATCAAACAAGGCATAGAGGAATCTTTTCCTAAACTCTGATATTTTAGGTACAAAATATGGCTATTAGAAGATGGTCTTTAGAAAAAAAATGTTAGACTCTCTGAATTTTAAGGGTTGACTAGGTGGAACAAAGGTTTAATTTCCTGTTGTAGGAGAAGGAAGTTTTGAGCATGTATCTAAAACTTTACGTACACTTAAATCACAAGAATGTGTGAAAAATATTATTCACAGAGCTACTGCAGCACTGGGATCTGGAGTATAGCTAGTTCTATAATGTAGGGCATTAGTGCTTCAACTGTTACGTTCAATTTGTCACAGTTCCAGCAATAGATATTATTCAGTAAAATATCTGTATTCGTATATTAACTTTCCTTAGATTTGCTAAAAGGGGAGTTTTAGGTAACTGGGAGAGGAGCAGAAACTAGTTTTTTATGAAGGAGGAGAGACTGGAAATGCTGGGAATGGTGAAATGCTGCTGAAGGTTCATAAAAGCTGTTTGTTTTGAAATTAACAATGGAAAAAAAAAAACAACAAGTTGTTCCCACTCTATGCAGCTAAGTCTGTGAACAGCAAAAAATAAATGTTACCAGATTCATAATCACTGAGGCTTGTAGATTCTGAAATTTAGTTTTCCTCTTTCTTCTTTTTTATCTTTTTTTTTTCTTTTAGAGAAGATATGTACGCCCAGGACTCTATTGAGCTGTTGACAACATCTGGTATCCAGTTTAAAAAGCATGAAGAAGAAGGAATTGAGACACAATACTTTGCAGAACTGCTTATGACATCAGGAGTTGTACTATGTGAAGGAGTCAAGTGGCTTTCCTTTCATAGGTAAATTCTGCATGTTAAGGGTTGGAATTTTTGCTACTGATTATTGAATTCTAGAGCTTGGATTTTACATCTCATGTGCTAAGTGGTTTACATGTGATAGCGTATATAGCAAGTACCTTGGTTGGTAAGACTTAGTATTTCTGCTGTAGTACATATAGCACCATTCTGTATTAGATTGTAGTGGTGTTTTACTATTGGTGTTTACACTGTAACCAGAAAACTGTGAACCAGAAAAACACGAAACTCCTAAGCCAGCAGGTGGCATTGTATCTTTTAATATCACACATGCAACTAATAACTGTAACGATGATAAAAGCAAGCCATTCCTAAGCAATTCCTGAGCAAATGCAGTTTGTCTTATGGCAGAGATTGCAGAACTGTCAAGTGAAGAGTTCTATGAAGCACTTTTAAATTTGTTCTAAATCTCCTAGTAATCTGGGCAGCTGAAATTGCTCATCTTGAAGGAGAGTCCTGGTAAACCTTGATTCTGTATTCTAAGCCTTGAATATATTTTACTATTTATATCATCACAGGAGCACGTTTTTTAAGTAGAAATAGAATTTTGAATGCTAAATCTCTTTGAATCTGTTAAGACAGAAACGATCACCTTAAAACGTAGACAGGAGTCATTGTATAGTCAGCTACCTGCCAGAGGTAATTTGCACTTTTTGTAAGCAACAGTGGCTTTAATGGCTTATTGTTATATAATGCCCTCAAGTTGCCATCTTAAATGCTGGCTACTAAATCAGTCAAAAAAGGTAGAGCAAACTTTTTAGCTTAGACTAGTAGTTTTCTTGAAACCTTATTTTTGTTTATCACGTATGCTACATTGGTGAGTTGTAATATGTAGATGAAAAATTAGGGAAAAAAGGGAAATTCTTCATTCTCAAGTATTAAAACTGGGAGGGGAGGTTTGAAGAGAGAGTCGCATGGAATTAGAGAAGTATTTATATTTTTAACCAACTGAAAAACAAGGATTTCTTCAGCAAGCAATGCAAAACAGTAATAGGAGGATGCATATAACAGCCTGTTGCAGAATTCATCATTCTGGCTTGCTTTGTAGAATGCAAGTATTAGACTGACTTTCCTTCCAAAAGGAGGGGGAGCAGGAAAGCAGCTAACAAAAAAAAAAAGGGGGGGGGGGGAATCCTTTTTATTTCC
>NDXB01001978.1:168292-185551 GCA_002631895.1 Agapornis roseicollis
AGAAAAAAAAAAAAAAAAAGGGGGGGGGGGGGGAATCCTCTTTGAGTACGCTTGCCACCTAATGTGCCTCCAGCTTCCACTTGCAGCTGTCTCTACTCACAATATGACTCAAAAATAATCTTACTCTTGCTATTATGCTACTGCAGTAGCACCATAGGAGAATACTGAATGCCATGAACTGTGTCAAACTAACTACAAAGGTTGAATTAGTGAATTAAGTTACTATAAGCTTCTCAAACCCATTATTATGCATATATATGCATATATATATTATGCATGCATATATATATGCATATTTTTGATTTACACTTGACTATAGTAAATTAAGCTGGATAGTTCAGGAGAAGGGTGGAGGAGGCATATATTATGCATGTATCTGCTACATCAGCAGACACTGCCACACAGGAGCAGTTACAGCTACAAAAGTGTTTTTCCAGTATAACTTAGTAAGTTCAATGGTCCAGTGTAAGCTATCCTAGCAAAAGAATACCTGAACCATTTCCACACTAGGGATTCTTTTTAAAGCATAATTACACTGATTGTGTGTGATTCCTGACTCATATGATGATGGAAGTGTAGTGCAAACTTTGACCAATAATGTCATTTTTACTAGTGCAGCTTATAAAGGGGTTTGGAATGGCTTTATCCAAGCCTAGTTTCATCTGTGCTTAAATGAGTTTCTGTTGTGGACTTCACTAAAAATGTCTTTATAAATCCTCTTAAACATCTGTTTCAGTAAATGTTTATCCAGCATTGATTATCAACAACTCTGCTGGATGTCAGACACCGTTTAAAGGCTCTTATGCTTGATAGAGTATGTTGATATTATCTTGAGCATAGAACTTGGGAGCTAAGATTGCACAAAGCTGCAGATGACCATGGGTCACATAAAATGTGCCACAAAGAACAGTAAACAACTGTTTCTAAATTTATCTGGTGTTGATTGTGATTATATACTATTGGTGGAAGCTTAAACAGCAGGGCAGCTTGGTTGAAAATTTGTTTCATGTAGGCTTTCCACACAGTAGTTCTTTTACTACTGCAGAAAGGTGTACTTAATGTTACTGACTGTGCTGTTGGTTCTGTTTCATCAAAATGCTTCAGTTAGTACTAATCCTCCAAATGTATGAGTCTTCTAGGAAGTGGGCAGAGGGAAGTTACTCCTTTTTCAGAGTGAGCTTGTGTGTTGATTTTGTATCATTTCCCAGTCTTTGATTTACTTGAACTGTTATGTAGTTTGTTTCTAAGTTGTTAGCTTCTAAAATAGCTTTCTTTGTGTGCTTTGTACCTATGCATTTGATATAGCTTCCTTACCTATTGGTGAATCTGTATGGATCTGCAGCTCTGCCAGACATGAAGAACCATTGCACTGTCACCAATTCTTGTATATATTACAGCTTCATAAGTCACTCAAATCTTGTGCGTGTTAAAATGTATTTGAGTTGAGAGAGGAGGTGAAAGACCTGAATTTCTGATTCTTGTCACTGTCAAGAGCTGTGAGTCCTTGGCAGTCTAACAAATTATAAAACAGAACAGCTCAAGTACTGGTTTTGTGGATGTTCAACTGACTGACGTGCTGAGGCTTTGCATGTCTGCCTGTGTGCAACCTCAGTCTACCTTTGGGGGCTTGGTACAAACATGCCTCTTAACACAGATGTTTTTTGGAAGTGGGAAAGTTCCAAGCTGTTGTATTTCAACAATCATTTGTGTGAGACTGATTTTAGTAAAATTGATTCAGTTGACTCATTCCTGTTAGCCAGTTAGAAGGCAAACTAAAGCTTTCTCAGGTCTGTCAAGATTTTGACTTATTTCAGAAACTGCTGGTGCTTGAGTAGAATTAACTGTTAATTGGCTATCTGAATTTCTAGAAGTATGGGAAAGAAATACAGGCACCTTTGATCTTTTCCATGGTCTCGTTGCCTGCAGCTGTCCATGTTCAGTGCAGAAAGCAAAAAAGCTTTCTGGCTCCAGGGGTTGTGGTTAGCTGCACTAAGTAACAGTAGGTGATTATATTAGAAATAGTGAAAGCTTTATAAGGAAGGGAAGCTTGTGTGCTTCAGGGTAGAAACCAACCACTAATTGTCTATTAGAGGATTAGAAGGAAAGTTCTTTAATGAGCATGTAATTACCAAATTGCTCATTGTGGACTTTCTTACCCTTGTCAGCATTCAGCAGCAGTGGCCACTCGAATTTTTGAACTTGGTGTATCTTAGTCTTGAGTTGAAGTGGCGATCCTTACATCTGTGTAGGCTTGATGACTGGAGCATGTTATCCCCAAAAATATACTAAAAGTATTATGTAAATGCCTTAATACTGCATTATGATTAGTAAAGCATGGTTTGTGGTGACTGTTACAAGCACACTGGGACTAAGTCTAAACAGCTGGAACTTAAGAAATATGAGGCATAATTTGTTTGAGCTGACTAAAGCTAACCCAGGCTTAGGATCCAAGAGCCAAGTATCTGACTGAATGTTGTCATGCAATGGAAGAGCAATAATGTCTGTTAAAACCGCTGTTTGAATACCCTGTTGCTTTTTATGCATCAGGATCCTGGAATAAAAGGGTCTGTTACAGTCTCCAAGGGGCGGTTGGAGGGGAGAGACGGACGGAATTCTTCATGAAAATTGTGGATTTATGACAGCCTCCTTCCTCTCAATACAAATAGTAAATGAATCTTGATGTTTCTTTTCTTACAGTACTTCCTTTTTAGTAGAAGTTGGAAGTGTTTGAGAGCATATGTTTGCTTGTAATTCAGTCATGTGCATAATGCTTTTGGGAAGAGGAGGAAAGACAAAAAATTTAAGAGGAGCACAAATACTGTTTTCTTCACTTTAAAAGTTTTAATACAGCTGCTACATTTGAGCCACAAGGATGACAAATGTCAGGAATTCAGTGAGTTAATAAGCTCTCTAATCTCTAGCAGAGTGAATTTCCTTAATCCTGAACAGCGTTTTTTTCTAGCTTGGCTTTTTTCTTTGTATTTTTTTTCTGTAGACGGCTTTATGCTGATACAGGCTTCCCCCCTTCCCTCCCTGAGATCTAATAAAACTAAGCTTCCAAGCTACTGTTTTGCCAAGTAAATTTCGAATTCTTACTTTATAAAACTCAGCTGAAATCCTTATTTATCTTTGGCTTCTTTGCACCTGGCCAGTGGCTACTGCTGTAGAGGTTGGGGTGCTGCCAGCAGAGGTCCAAGGTACCAGAGGCAGTGCAGGATTCGTTCAACATGAAATTCCTGTTTAGAGTACTGGAAACCTCCCATGGGAGGGCTGCAATCGTCCATTACTTTTGTATATCTTGTAATAACGGACTCCTGGCAAACAATCCATTCATTCCCAATAGGTTTAAGATTTTCTACCCTCTGTCTAGAAAATCATAAGATAAAGATGATGTAGAGAACTCCATCGTATAAGAAAGGTACAAAAAGCAATCCTCTTCACATTGAGCATGCAAGTGAAAGCCTTGAGCTTACATCAGAAGTCAACAGTCTTTATGGGTGCTAAATATCCATGGGATCCAGTAGTACAGTGCCTGTTTGTAGCTGATTTGTCTTCTGTACACCCTCAGTTAATTTTGTTCATCTCTCAGATAAAGATCCTCATGTAACCAAGAATGAACATGCAGTCTGTGGTAGCCACCAGTTCACTTGAATTGTCTCTCAGCTATACACTAAGGTTCCTTAAGCAGCAAAACTGATGCAGCCTTCAGCAGAAGCAGCCCTGCTGAGTGTTTTCATCTTGTTAGTACAGGTGTTTTTAAAATTGCATGTCAGTAAAATCTAGGAACTGGTTTGGTTCAATGCAAACCTAATAAAAAAGAAGAGAACATATCTGCCCCTGTCCAGTGAGTGTATATGTGCATACACAAGCAATTCTGCGAGGGATCAGAACAGATCAGATTCATGATCAGATCATAGCTTGCAACTTCTGTCTTCCTGGGGGAAAGGATAACTTGTCATCACTGTTTGTTGTGGTATTTAGTCCTGCTTAGTACCCGATATCTGTCTTTCCTATGCTTTGAACCCAAGGGCTCCTATCCTTTGTGAAAGTATGTGGTTTCCAATAGTAGCAGCCTTCCAACATTTGAAGGGGGGCTATAGGGATGCTGGGGATGGACTCTTCATTAGGGACTGTAGTGACAGGAAAAGGGGTAACGGGTTCAAACTTAAACAGGGGAGGTTTAGATTGGATATAAGGAAGAAATTCTTTCCTGTTAGGGTGGTGAGGCACTGGAATTGGTTGCCTAAGGAAGCTGTGAATGCTCCATCCCTGGCAGTGTTCAAGGCCAGGTTGGACAGAGCCTTGGGTGGCATGGTTTAGTGTGGGGTGTCCCTGCTTATGGCAGGGGGGTTGGAACTAGATGATAAAGTCCTTTCCAACCCNGTTGGACAGAGCCTTGGGTGGCATGGTTTAGTGTGGGGTGTCCCTGCTTATGGCAGGGGGGTTGGAACTAGATGATAAAGTCCTTTCCAACCCTAACTATTCTATGATTCTATGATTCCATTTTACTGCCTCACCTTGTTCCTGTGTCCTCATTCTTCAGTCAGGCTCTTGTGAAGGAAGTCTTCCCAAATTCTTCATTCCACATACATACTATAATACCTCAGTTTCTTCTACCAAACCTGTACTGCTCTGTTGTCTTACTGCTTCCTGCTGACTTACATGTACACAGAGAAATTTTTCCAACTTCATCCGTCCTTGCCTCCAAAAGGAGTAACAGTCCACAAGCTGTATTTTTTTTTCAGTTGTTTAATGTGTGCTGATTTAATTGGGGAAATTGAAAGAAAGTCCACTCTTTGTTGGAGAGGGTGAAACTTGCCTTCAGATGTAAACATGTGTTGGCTCTGGAAACTCCTTAATCTTTTGTATTTCAAGAACTGTAAAAGTCTGTCTTGTTCAGTTTGTAGTGAGAAGCTCAATTCTTACACCAGAATGTAAGTTTTTGCCAGATGAAGCCACAGCAGCATTACCTTGTTTCACGATTTAGAGAAACTCCTATAGGCAGACCTTCTTCTGTCTTCACTTGGCCTCATTCAGACTAAATTAAAATATTTTCCTTGGGGTCTGTAATAGGGCCATTAACCCTGAGGCCTAGTCTTTCATAAAAGTCAGTCTTAATTGCATTGGAATTAAGCTAAATGTCTTGCTGATGTGTGATAAAGTCTTGATGTTGGAAGTGAGAAGGATGCTTCTAAATTACTGGTTTACATTGCTTTTGGTTTTAATTTGCAGTGGATATGACTTTGGCTATCTAATCAAAATCCTGACAAACTCTAATCTACCTGAAGAAGAGTTGGACTTCTTTGAGATACTGCGGTTGTTTTTCCCAGTCATCTATGATGTGAAGTATCTCATGAAGAGCTGCAAAAATCTGAAGGTGAGTAACCTGCTAATGGCTCAGAACAACTTTTGGGTTTGGAGACAGAACTCCTTATGCCTAAAAAAATAATTCTTATTTTCTACATTATTATTTACTGATTTTGTTTTGATAATACCTATTAAGCACTATTGTCTCAAGCTTTTTATATTTAATATTAAAGGCTATTGAAGGAAGCAGGCAGGAGCACAGATCAATTGTTGTAACTGCTTATCTGTTAAAAATTGCATGTTGACGCTGCCTTTACAGTGCCCAGGCTTTGTTGACAGATGATAAACCAATGTTTGAAATTAATCCTTCACTTTTTGAGCCATAAGAATTGATGGCTTTTGTATACTCTTATTTCTTCCATGTGCAGTCCACTAAAGGATTGCAGTCATCTTGGCAAAGGTAATTGCGACGATGATGCTGTGGAATTACCTTGGGAAAAGGAATGGAGTGAGGAATAATTCAGATGGCTTCATAAGGAAAGATAAACAACAGCGTATGTTCAGGGACAATATGTGGCTTCTGGGCAAAAAAACCAGTACTAGGAACTTATCTCATGTCAAGCCAGTGAGGCTCCTAATTGGCTTCCTCTGTCAGACATAAAATGTGGATACTTAATTGGACTGGAGAATGAATGGAAACTGGAACTAAGTGTGTGAAGGGGAAGACAGCAAATGAAAGAAAGATGCTACAGGGACTGTGAACAGCTTTACTTGCCAAAGAACTGTAAGAGTC
The DNA here is from genome assembly GCA_002631895.1 of Agapornis roseicollis. Lineage (NCBI taxonomy): Eukaryota > Metazoa > Chordata > Aves > Psittaciformes > Psittacidae > Agapornis > Agapornis roseicollis. The sequence goes on from NDXB01001978.1 coordinate 174,393, forward strand.
TAGGCTGCTTTTGGAAGGAGGTGCATTACAATTAATGACTTGCTGCTTTTATGGGAAGTAACTTGATTCTCTAGGCTTTTTTAATGACAACCTGCAGGGAAAAGAACAGTGACTGTAGTACACCCAAATCCTAAGGGATGGCTTGCCACTTCGTCATGCTGGATCAGTGCTGTTTGTAGTCCTCTGTTTCTTTCTGAGATAAACTAATAGGGCATGTAACTTTTTAGTAGCCTACTTGTGTGGGAAGTAAATAGTGCGAGTCCTTTGTTAATTGAATTACTGTTGGAAAAGAAGACCTCCCTTCCAGTCAAAAAAGAGAAATATGCCTACCTGTGTTCATCTGGATCTGTTATTGGTATATCAGCTGGGCAAATGGCTGAGTATTAATGCGCATCGTAAACACAGTTTTTCTCCACAGAGGCCAGAAGAAAAAATTCAGGAGTCTGAAAGAAGGGGTTGGGGAGGCAAACCCAAAAAAAAAAGCATCCTCACTCTTATCACTCCTGGTGAAGCAGCATAAAGCATCTGGTGTCTTAGTGGTGGCAACACACTTTCCAAAACCAGAATGTGTAATCCAACTTCAGTGATGTAGGAGAGGTGACAATGTCACCATTTCAGAGATGACATTCCCAGTGAGCTTGGGGTAAAGAGGGATTATATTTCCTATCATTTCATTAAGATGTAATTGTGTGTAACTGTCATTGTTCAGAGATGCTAATGTTTTTTTGGAGACAGGATAAACCTTCCTAGGTTTTATTTCAGCAAACCTTAAGAACAAGGGTGATTTTATCTTTTCAGAGCTGAATGTGTAGGTCAGTTTCCTGCAGTAAGCCTTGATCCTGTTTCCTGCAGTAAATCTTGATCCTGTCTTCTAATGTGCAGACTGGTCATGACAGCAGAGAAGGGATGTGGACTGGCCTACCCCTCCAGATTTACCAGTGATGAAATCATAGTGGACTTGTACTGTGCCAAGAGCAGCTATCTATAACAAATTGCTAAACATTCAGTTTTGTAACTACAAATGCATGCACTGTCTCCTGATGTGTCACTTTCAGTCTATTAAATTGCAGTGAACTGAACTGCTGTGCAGCTGTCCTTTATTGACCAGCCTAAGATTTTTTCATATGAAAGTCACTGACCTACTGTAGGTCCCGCACACACTGCCCCCACACACCCATAGTCAAACATGCTTCAGGATGGGGAAGCTGTTTGATGCTCTTTTTGTGGAATTAAGTAGTTTAAGTTATTGAATTTATAGTACGTTAACTGCAGCTTAAGTGGACATTTATGTACTGATACGCAGGTTGGGAGTTAACTTGGGATATTGATGTATTATAGGTTAAACTCCTACTTGTTCTCTAAATATCATTCTATGTAAACAGTTCCAAACCTTTTCAATAGTAATGGTAACTCTAAGGTAGATTTATAGACCTTGCTGGAAACCTGCTTTTAAATATGGGGGTTTGTACAGAACAATAAATTCTGATAGCAGTGCCATGAAACCAGCGTTTGATCTGAATTTGCTGTTGCCTGTGGTTGTGTGATTATGTAAATCAGTCTGTGGCGTTTTTCTTGAAAGACCGATGGTCTGAAAATGTAGGGAGAATTTGTCCTTCTCTCCCAAGAGTAAAATGTTCTTATCTGCAGCGCAAGTCTTGCCTGAAAGACAATGCCAGTAGCCTTTCATAGCCAGCCAAATCTTATTCTGCAGGTATTGCAGTTGTAGACCAAGAAGTTCCACACAAGTCGTGTGTGATACATTTAGAAATGGGTACGTTCACAAATGGATTAAAAGCAGTACTTTCAAAGCATTTTTCCGTAGGCTGCAGTTACTGTCAAGTTTGAATTACTAAGGCTGCATTCCAAAGCTTGCAGCTGCTGTGTAACTATTACTGCTTTTATTCTTGAGTGGTTTTTTCCTCAAAAGTTACTTGAAGCTAGAGTAGATAGTATTACAGCTAGCAAAACCTGATGATGAGGCACTGCTTGTTGACAGCTTGAGGAAGCAGAGGGTTTAGGAGCCAAAAATGATGCTTTGAAAGGGTAAGGGCCTACCTGCTGTTGCTCACTCTTCACAGCTTGTTTTTGGAGTTTGAAAGCGGTGAACATGCTTGTATCTGAGATGGTGTTTTGGTTTTTTTTTTTCTGCTGACCACTAACCCTCAGCATGTTTTTGAGTGTAAGTTAGCTTGCTGAACATGTTTGCAGTGTTCAGATGTTGTATCCAAGCACATAAAGAAACTAGCCAGCTACAGAGCTTCACTCTATAATGTATAGATTTACTATCTTCTGTAAACTATATTCTTGCTGTTCAAGCTAGACTAAAACTAGCTGTGCCAGTACTATGTTTTCATGTTGGTTTGTAGGTATTACTTCCGAATGGTGTTACTGAAGCTTCCATCTTTTTAAACAAAAGAGAAACCTGGCCCAAAACCTGTTGCCATAAGATACACAGAAATTTTCATAATGTTTGATCTCATTTTCAGATCAGGCTTTATTTCTATTGCTCTGTTAGTTTTAACTTTGATGTAATGCTTTTCTTCTTACTGCTTCCCTTCCTGTACTTGAAATGGGTTGAGAGCAAGGAAAGGTGAACTGTAACACTAGGCAGTCTTCCTTTAAAAGCACTGCCTCTGTGCAACATTCTTTTCCCTTCCAAACCTTATGGAAGCACTAAGCAGTTGGTTTTGATCCTTCTAGACCTTAAAGAATGTGCACATGCTTTAGTCTGTTTCCAGTAGCTTTATGGCTTAATCACTTTAAAAAAAATAATTTATGTACAAAATGATGTGCTCAGTGTAGTTTACAGCATTAAAAGACTGCAGTTACAGTATAGCATGTCTGTCCTTCAACAGATCTGTGTTCTGTGTAAAACCAGACAGATTCTGACAGGTTTGCTTCCATACATAGTGGTTATTAGCATTTTGGTGGTAATAATCCCCAAACACTAAAGAGTTTTATTTAGTGACTTTGCAGTTAAGGGAATAGTTTTTAACATCACCTTGTTGGGAAAAAAGTTTGCTTCAAAACTGGGTAAGTTTTACCTTTAAGAACAGATAGATTTGCAACTTTGGAGTGATGTCTGCAGCTTTACCATGTATCAACATTCAAAGGAGAAAGTTTCTACTTTGAATTGTTCCCTTTTTGTATGTGAGATGCTTAAATAGTTTGATAAGAAATAGGTTTCATTGCAACACATGTGACTTAAATATGGATCTCTAACAGAAAAGCTGGCTACGCTGTTGGATTTTAGTCTCTTGGAAAAGTAGTTGCAAGGCAGTGGATCTTTTTGCATGTTTTTCCCCCCCCTATCTTCTAACGATGGCTAATAAAACTAACTTTCACAAGGGGTAGCATGCCTTGCAGAGATGGAGTGGGTGCTTTCTTCCTCTTTGGACTTTACCGTCAGGTTTCTAAATGCCTGCTGTGTAACACTTTCCTGGACTCCCTGTAGTGTTCTAGATACTTAAGGATACTCTCAGTTTTTGTGAAGGGAAGTGGAAAAACTCAGTTTTTGAAAGGTAAGTGGAAAGAAAAAGGAATGTTTCAAAGGAAGCCTAGGTATTTTTAAGTTATGGAGGCTTATGGGCACTTCATTTGTAAGCACTTGAATTCTTGCTGTTGTAGCAGATTTTTACCTTTTAAACTTTCATGCAGGTAGGAGTACAGGAACACCTGGTTTTGTTCTTCAGCACTGCCAGTTCTTTCAACATCTTGAAGGAGTTGTTTTGTAAAGTAATGACATCTGGTTAATCAAGAAGCTGGAACATGAAGGAGTAGTAGTTTTTTTGATACTGCTTTATTTAATCAATACTGACAGAGAATTCTAATGTTGCTATTGATACTGAATGCTTGATTTTTCCAGGTGTTATTTATCTAGTATAATACCTCCTTCAGCTACTGTGCAAATGTTGAAATACACCTGATGTTGTGTGACTTGTGTAACAGATTTTCCCCAAATACAGCTGTTCAGTTTGCTGCTTTAATTTATTTTTCAGCAGTTAACACAATTGTTTTCTGTTTCAGGGTGGATTACAAGAAGTGGCTGAGCAGCTAGAGCTGGAAAGGATAGGACCACAGCATCAGGCAGGATCTGATTCTTTACTCACAGGAATGGCCTTTTTCAAAATGCGAGAAGTAGGTGGACATACTGGTGTTATCTCCATGATAGTAATGTGCTGTGATAGGCAGAGCAGTTGCTGAGTCTGTTAAGTCTGCTGTATTTTAAGGAGGTCAGGGGTCACTCTTGACAAAGATAAGACCACCTGTGTTTTTCCCAGTGTGAAATCAAGTGTGAACCAGCCGTACTGATTCCCTGCTTAGATGCTGTGAATGCGTATTGCTTCTTATTTCTGTGCCTGGCTTTTGAAATCTTTTGTGGGATTTTGGTTTTGTTTTTTTTTTTTTTTCATTACCTAAATACTGGTTCTGCAACAGCAGAGCTGCTGTTTTGGAGTTTTCCTACCTAATTTATTTAAGAATTATTGATGGCTTTTAAACTTTTGAGGTCTGCAATTCCTCCATTACAGATCTTCCCATTCAGACTTGAAGGGAAGTGGTGCCTGAAGGGAAAGCTTTTCAGCCTGGATGGTGTATGCAGTCGTCTGCATTCACATTGTATATTGTGTCCACCCTTCTTCTGCATGATTCTGGCTGTCTTAGGTTTCTGATGTTGATGATGACTTGGAATGTCAGGCGCTGGGATATGGTTCACAGTGGTTCACAGCAGGGTTGCTGTGAAGTTTTTAGAGTAGGTGGGTTATTTTTGTTGGTTAACTCATGGTTTTGCTTGAAAACCTGAGTCTGAAAGATAGAATATCACAAGTTACGTATGTCTTACACTGAAAGGTTCTCTTTGCAATCAAGACTTGTGTAAATGCAGTCTTACAGCAAAATTTAAGTAAATTTTGTGCTTCCTTATTAAATGAAGTTTCTGTCTATGAGGAGCTAGCTGGAAATACATCATCCTGCATTTCTTTGAACTCCATAATGGACTTTGCGCTCAAACATTTTACCCACACTCAAACCTTTATAATATAAATGAGGACATACCTCCATTTCAAGACACAGTATGATGAAAACACTCATACTGAGGAGTAGGTAGAATATGGGCACTGATGATAGATGCCAAGCATATGCCTGTTGCGAGAAACTCCACAGAAATCAGTTGGAGAAATCTCTTTGCTGCACTTGCAGAAAAGCGGGTGATAGCCGATAATACGAAATTACCAAAACATTCCATGTGGCCATTTCATCAGGAAGGGTGCACAAGAAAACTGATTGTATTCCTTGACAGATTTACTTTAAAGAATCATGTTATATAAGCACATTTTGCTAATACGTTAAGTGTTTCATTATGTTAATTATATCAGCTTCTGCACTTTGGGATTTCATAGGTTATGCTAAAAAGTAACTCTTTAACACCTTTCTATAGTTCTGTTTAAATTGAGCCATTTCTTTGGCAATAATTTATATCTCTCTTTTAACTCTTTAGATGTTCTTTGAAGATCACATTGACGATGCCAAATATTGTGGCCACTTATACGGCCTTGGTTCGGGGTCATCTTATGTACAAAATGGCACAGGAAATGCATATGAAGAAGAAGCCAACAAACAGTCATGACATGAAATGAAAGGCCATCTTTTTGACCTCCACATGCTTGTATATAGGTTTTATCTCTGGTTGAACCCCTTGGACAATAAGGCTTTTTCCCCCCTTTCTCAGCACACTTTCTTTTCTGCCTTTCTACGTACTAAACTTGACTGTTCTATCACAGAATTTTGATCTTAATATTGATATGTAAAATTTTCTGGGTTACATTTTGGCCTCATAACTAGCCCATTTGTAAAGAAGCATGTATAGGATCAGTGTGGCAGAGAGAAGGTGAATGTTAAATCATAATGAATTTTAAGTCTGGTAAACTTACCTGTATTGATCTTCTGGTGTTTTGTCTCTTTTTCCCCTCCCTCCACCAGATTAACTGGCACTGATTGTAGCTAACTTTCCCCATTCATGTCTGTTCCTTCCAGTACTGCAGGCGTTTCAGCTATTCAAGATTGTGGACCATCAAATTTGCACTTTAGAGAGTGACTCTGACTCAGATCCTCTGTTTTAGTTGAAGGTTTGTTTTGTTCTGTTCTTTTGCCCTGAGCTAGAAAACAATCATCTGCCAGGTTCAACAGCTTCACACTGTATTGCCTTGGTATCTCAACTCACAGAACATGACTCGCTGCATAACCTCTGTCTGTTCGAGCAAAACAAATTGCTGAAATCATAGTAACTGCTGTTATTTTACTAGTGTTCAGTCATCTTCAAATACATCCTGCACATGTCAACTGCTGGTTGGCTTTCTGCTTTAAAACTGCTCTGTAATTGGGGGAAGAGGCTTGAAAAAACAGCTTTACACCCTTCAGGAAAAGAACAGCTATGACTTCAGCATTTTTGCCATGAAGCTGAGAGCTGAAGGATATTGGAATAGTAGGAGTTTTGAAATGGCACGCTTCCCTTGATTAACTTCCTAGATTTTATTCTAGTAATGTACACCTCAAATATTTTTTATGAAGTCATATTTATTACATACTTGATTTCATGATTTTTGAAAGTCAGTTTAACTAAAGACAAAACCCAAAGATCTGGAAAAAAAAATATTCGTTAATTGAATTAGAAGAACAATTAAATCGTGCTTTTTTGTAGTTGTTACAAAGACAGATGTTGCAGATATTTGTTGTAAAACAACAAAATACAAATAACTTACAGCTAATAAAGTTACCTGAGGAGTGTAATGCTAGTTTATTTTTTGAGTATATCTTAGCAATATATTTTAGATATATTGTTTTAAAGGACCCTAAAGGACATTCCTAACTGCATAGCATGTGTACAGAGCAGTTGTGCAGAAAGGACTTTGTGGTATTGAATAGCTAAATACGAGCCTGAAATGATGGAAAGTGCAACACCATGTGCCTGTGTGCTCGCGCATATGTGTGTGTGTGCTTGGCACAGAAATCAATAGTAGAAGAATCTCCAGATGTTTGCCAAATTACTCTGTTTTACCTTGTACTTAAAAAAATCAAAACACCTTTTTTCATGGAGTTACAATGATGTAACTGGGTGGTCCTTTTTAAACAACAAATAATTTGCATAACAGAGGGTATTTGTTATTAAAGCTTTTGTAAATAAAGGCCTAAGAAATGTTTTCTTACATAACACACTGGTGGTTTTGTTGCAGACTTTTTCCTGGTGTATTTAGTCAGTTCAGTTCTGGTTCATTTAGGCATGACAGTTCTCTTCCGTGTGCTTATAAAATGATCTAACTTGCTGCTCCGTGAGTGATTCCACTTCCAGTGCAGAATTCTCTTTGTGTGTTTCCAGTCACTTTATTCCTGCTAATGTAAGTTGCAAGACTGGTGGTTACAGTTGACTATGGAAGCATCCAAATCCCATTAGTAACTAATTTTAATACCATTATGCATTATATGATGGTGATTAGTTTTAACTTTGGTTGTCTTTGCGTTTAATAAGATAGGGACTATCTAACGAAAAACCAGAATGGATTCTTACTGTGTGTTACGTGGAACATTTGCATACATGTGGAATGAAGAACCCCTGAAGTTTGATGCCTTTGCTTTAAAGTTCTGTAGCTTTGCCTGAAGCATGCCAATACAGCTCATTGGGATTAACTTTGAAAGGAATGACTCTTCAGGGAACTTTGATGGCTTTTTGTTCTGAAGTAACTTCTTAGTTGTGGATCAAAGGAAGTTTTAGAGGCTTCTGAATGCGTGCCTACAGTAAAAGTTTTAGTTTGGATTCGGATGCACTGTTGAAGCGAATGCTGAGCATCCCACCTGCTGTGCTGTCCTTTTCTTTGCTTCCCATCATGAACCTGTCAGGGCTTGGGTTCCTTTTGGAAGAAGCTAAACCCAAAGATATGTGATGGGTATGTGCCTGGTGTCCCAAGTGCTAATTAGCACACTGTCTGCAGAACCAGGCTGAGTGTGCTTGAGCCCAAGCCTAAAATTCTCATAGAGGGTTTGACTTCCAGCAATTCTGTTTAGTTTTCTTTCTGTAAGAAAAGGTTTTCTCAAAAGCCACCAGTCAGCGTGGAATGAAGATTATGCTTTATTCTGTGTGAGAGCTCAGTCTGATCAATGTGATCCATCTGGGAGCTGATTAGAGCTGGGGGAACATCTGTGCATCATTCAGTTTCCGTGGCAAAATTAGATTTAGGTTCCATTACGAAGTGATTTAAATGGTAAACAGAGATTATGAAAAAGTAATTTCTTCTTATGCGTAGGACTGTTACTTGTGAACTGCAGAGCCTGAAATCTGAATCTGTTTCCAAAGTGGGCAGCTTTAATAGCTTTTGCCAAAATGAATGTGCAGGCACAGTTCCAGCTGTCTAGACGTGCACCTTTTTGCGCAGAGATAAGAATTCTCTTGTCTCTCTGCTCAATCCATTTAAAATACTGATGTTTCAAGAGGCTTGCCAGAAGAAATGCAACATCAAAACCCGTTATATTTACTCTTTATTATTTATGTGTGTTTTTGGCTTCTCGACTGAAATGAGTGTTCCAGGAATGTTATGTTCTTTGTCACTTTTTTTTAAAAGCATTTAATCCCTTTGCTCACTGGAGCTAGGTAAGAAGGATCTTTGAGATGGAAGACAGTGGCTTTGGAAAATACTCAGAGTATTTGAGCCTTTTCCTGTATGAATTTGGGAGTGACCTATAACCTGACATCCAGGAACTGTCTTTAATTGTACTTGACTGGTTAAACTCCAGAATGGTTCATTCCCTCACACAGGAAATAAAATGAAAGTAACAGGAAGCCTGCATCAGTGGACAAACTCGGAAAGGAAGTATACTGAAGGTGGAAGCAGGGACAGGTGACAGTATCTTCAGTGTGCTGGGGTCAGGATAAGAAAGCTAAAACCTATTTATTTGGATTTTGTTTTTCAAGACAAGCTATTTTTAAAGGGTAGTTGTTCAGACTGAACACAGAAATAGTGATTTTCTTTGCTATGTGCTCTTTGAAAGAAATAGTCACAGGTACTTAGGTTGGGTGTGTGGGGCTGTGGAAATGTTTGAAGTTTTAGTGTTTTCTTCCTGCTTACCTGCCTAGGTAGGGTAAAGAAAAGGATTCTCCTTCATTATTTCAGCAGTCTTGGGTTGGGAATGAGATGTGCATTGATGCCAACTGTGAGGATCTGGTTTCTGCAGAAGCTTGTCTTGTCCTTTTTCTGCCAGCACAGATGAGAAGTTTTTTCTGCCTTTGCTTAAGGGGGAGAATTGACTTGCCCAAATGTGCCTTTCCTGTGCTCCTGAGACATCTGCTTCAACTGTGTTGGATAAAGGGAGGGAAACAGATGGAGGGAGGAGAGGGGAAACCTTCCCTTCTTTGTGCTTCAGATAGAAATTGGCAACAGCTGAAGTTCTGAGATGCATTACAGAGAATGTACTTTCTCTCTTACAGGGCAGCAAAGCATAGCTATGATTGCAGTTGACAGGATCTTTTATGTACCTTGCATCACCTAGGAGCTGAGCTTTGCAAGCTCTCTCTTTTCCTTCATTCTTGTCCCTGTGCATGCTCTGGAGTGTTTTATATGAAGGTTAATCACTAAAGTGCTTATATTCGCACTAAGCTACTGATTTTCCCTATTATATCTGTTTGAACTACTGGCCAGTTTAATGTGGTATGATAAAGTAACTGGGAATAGGTTCTTGTTCAGGCTGTAACACACAGCTTGTAAATGTCTTTATTTATAATTTATCTTTTTAACTGGCGTTCCTTCCCAGGTGAACGGAGAATAATTCTGTTTTCAGAAGGAAGACACAGGAAAGTGGCTTCATAAACTGATGACTGTCAGGAAGTGCTGGATCTGTTCCAGTTATGCCAATCCATTAAAAATGTGAGCTTGCAGGAGGTGGGAAAGGGGACATAGCTCACAGCATGTGCTTCCAAATGCTGCAGTCAAACTGTTGGGCCCATCTGCTTGAGAAGATTACAGTGATGCAGGATGGAGCATGTGATCATTGCCCCAAATGCTGAATTTCAGGATGACTGTCACTCTATTTATTTCAGTGATGGGTGCTGTTAGGAAAACTTGGGAGAAATGGAATGCTGGTCTAGAATAAAGCTTTTGAGGGAGAGGAATAAAGAGGATGTAGACTTTAAGATTTAGCTGGAGAGGGTGCTGGGACATAAAGCTTAGATGATGCTTTGGTAAGATAGGTCGGATCAGATGATCCTTGAGGTCTCTTCCAACCTGGTATTCTGTGATTGTGATACTGATTGTACATTTCAAATGAAAGACTTTTCAATCTGAACTATGGAAAGGAAGGGGAAGAGTGAGAATGATGATCAGAAATCTGCAAAGGGAACAACTGCAAAGCCGCAAAGGGGAAGGAGGAGAGCCTTTCCTTAGGTTACTCCAGTTGCCACGTGTTCCCAGCTTCACACCAGAAGGCTGCTGCTTTTCCCATTTTACCAGATCAGTAATAGCTGCAAGTGAAGTGACACAGAAACACCTCTCCACCCATGCACTATAGCAGCATGTGCTTTTTTTAGTTGTTTTGGATGAAAATGGCTTTATATGGTTCAATACAAGTATGTATGAAAGGGCAGGAAATCAAAAATGGGAAAAGCTCATAGTATCTACAGCAGGTTACCTCTGACCGGCAGCAGCTGAAAGCCACTTTCATCCTCAGGTGCCATTCCTGTCCGTTTATAGAGGCCCCTCAGTAGACTCATTCCTCCCTCCACCAGAGGTAGATACACCACTGCCCCAGGGGAGAGCTTTAGCAAAGTACAAAGAGCACAAAGTCAGGCTAGTCAGAAGAGTCTGGCAAGCAACTGAATCAATAGAATCATAGAATAGTTAGGGTTGGAAAGGCCCTTAAGATCATCTAGTTCCAACTCCCCTGCCATAAGCAGGGATACCTCACACTAAACCATGTCACACAAGGCTTCATCCAGCCTGGCCTTGAACACCACCAGGGATGGAGCACTCACAACTCCCTTGGGCAACCCATTCCAGCATCTCACCACCCTAACAGTAAAGAATTTCTTCCTTACAGCCAATCTAAACCTCCCCTGTTTAAGTTTGAATCCGTTACCTCTTGTCCTGTCACTACAGTCCCTAATGAAGAGTCCCTCCCCAGCA
>NDXB01001979.1:0-13137 GCA_002631895.1 Agapornis roseicollis
AAACAGGAGAGGTTTAGATTGGATCTAAGGAAGAAATTCTTTCCTGTTAGATCTGTGAGGCACTGGAATTGGTTGCCCAGGGAAGTTGTGAGTGCTCCATCCCTGGCAGTGTTCAAGGCCAGATTGGATGAAGCCTTGGGTGGCATGGTTTAGTGTGAGGTGTCCCTGCTTATGNCTGTTAGATCTGTGAGGCACTGGAATTGGTTGCCCAGGGAAGTTGTGAGTGCTCCATCCCTGGCAGTGTTCAAGGCCAGATTGGATGAAGCCTTGGGTGGCATGGTTTAGTGTGAGGTGTCCCTGCTTATGGCAGGGGGGTTGGAACTAGATGATCTTAAGGTCCTTTCCAACCCTAACCATTCTATAATTCTATGATTTTAAAACAGCATACGGAAACTTCCTTTTTCAGAACCTGATGCTGAAGATACTTATTCACCTCAGTAGCTGTCAATAGATCGAGATGCTAAGTCAGAGCATGCAATATCTTGCTTTTCCAACACCCTCAGTCCACTTGGAGAGACCCTTAGTAGCAGACCTGAGCACAGTCAGTACTGCTGCAAGGAACAGATACTGATTCACAGGGACTAGAAGACCCTCTTGTCTGGGACCTAGCAATGCCTGCTTGTATGGCCCTGCAAAACGATGCTTGAATGAGCCTCTGCTGTTGAAACATCCTGATATTTAGAGCTCTTTAAAACATGGCATTAAGCTTGCCTTCCTTTATGAAATATTGCCCTTTATAGTGCAACCTTTTGTGAAACTCCTAGTCTCAGAAAAACGCTTTCAAATCTAAACACTGGGATGCATCATTACTGGTTACTCATCATTTCTATAGATTACAATACTAATAATAGTAATTATCATTACCACTTCGTATATTTTCTTTCTGGGAGTATGGTAATTTCTGCACCATGTGTGTGCTATTGAGGAAGTTCCTTTTACAATACTTACTCAGATTGCTGATAAGTGTGCAATTTGCAAATGCAGTTCCCAGCTGAGTAGTCCATTCCTGGTTTGCAAACACACTAAGCAAAAGAATAATGTTTCCATCTTGCACTCCTGCTCCATTTAAACTTTGCAAAATTGGCTTTTTAGTTATCAAAACCTGCACAGATTAGGAAAAGGAAAGGCAAGAAGGAACTGTTGTAGGTCTATGTAAAGATAAGTCCCACAGCTGCTATGAAAGAAGAACTCTCTTGCTGGAATGTCAAACAAAAAAAATAAATAAAAATGAAAATCAATGGAATCAATTCTAAAAACCATCTGTTCCCTATATGGGAGGAATTAGTTTGTAAATGCAACTATGTCCCTCAACCTTTCATCCCTAGGAAAGGTGAAATTTTAAGCCGTGGTATCCTCCATTACTCATCTCATTAGTCATCCTATTATAATTAGTATTGCTAGGCTAGGTGCCTGCATTTCAGCTTTTAACCTACCCCTGGTGAACAGGAGTGCAATGAATCAGCTCTCTCATGACTGGCTGTCCCTCTGTGAAATGTCATCAAAAATCCAAGCCCATTTTGTGAGAGGGGGAAAGATGTTGCTCTGGAAGACTTGTTTCAATATCAGAGCATTTTATAAATGTGCCTCCGGAACTGGACATTTCCCTAGTTATGTTTATGAAATAATTTACAGTCTCAAAGGACAGAGAAATTCAGGTCAGGATTAAAATTGCTCTGGTTTCCTGTTTCTCTGCACCTCTGCCTGTTGATTTACACATTGCTCCGTTTCATCATAGGGGTCTTAAATTTGCAGACAGGAAAAAAATGGGTTGGAAGGGACCTCTGCAGCTTGTTTGGTCCAGCCTCCTTATCTAAGATGGGCAACTTCTACACTGGACTATGCTGTTCAGGGCCATGCCCAGTGGGGTTTTGCATGCCTCTAAGGATGCAGATGGCACAGCCTTTCTGGGCAGTCTGCTCCAGTGTTGGACCACCCTTGTGGGAAACTCTGCTCCTTGGCTCAGCTGGTGTCCTTTGCCTCTTGTCTTTCACTGTTATTCCTCCAGGAAGCATCTGGCTCTTCCATAAAACCTGTTACTGGACAGCTGAGGACTTCTTTACACTGAGTGGCTCTATTGGCATCTTCTCACAGATCCCCAGGCGGCTTCGTGGCCCTTTGCTGAACTCACTCCAGTATGTCCATGTCCTGATGGTATTGGGGAGCCCAAAACTGGGAATGCTACTCCAAACATGGTCTCAGAAGTGCTACAAAGAGGAGCATAATAATTTTATTGAGTTGCTGCCTCCAGTCTTACCAGTACAGCCCAGCTTGTGGTCAACCTTCAATACTATAAGATCATAGTGAAGAGAAGTGAATATTTAAGAGATAAATTAAATTGGAACCACTAGTGAGGAATAAACATAATGCTGAACAAAGGAATGGCTTCCAGTACAACATCCCAGTTTCAGTTGTCTGCAGTTGTTCGAAGCTTCTGCTTTAGGCAGAAACCTTGGAATAGTCATAAAGATTCACTTTAGACACTACTTATAGACTTCTACACTTAATGTGTAGAAGTGGGGTTCAGAACAACCAAGCAACCCCACCTACAGAACCTGAGATATGATGCAGAAGGCATGTTTGCAACCTTGGAGCTGAATCAGTGCCTTTGGGCTCAGTTCTTCATTACATTTACAGACAAAACAAATATAACCTCTCACTGTTAAGTTAAATGCAAGATTCAGCATACCCATCCACACCTTCAGATATTATATGTGGAATTGGGTATCTGTTTTCTTCAAAATATGTGTTTTGATTCTCAGTCTTTCCTCCAAGGCACTGCAGTATTTCCTTCAAGGTCCTATAGTCGTTTCTTCTTCAGGGCAGATATTCATGAGCCAAGGGAAATTTAGCCTTAAATCAGGTATCTTCAGGTATTTTTCTGTCTTACAAGTCTAACTTTACAAATGACATTTTAAGAGGAAAAACAGAGAGAAGGAAGGGACAGGATGCATTTAACATTTGCTCAAATACGTTAGAAATGTGGGATAATCTGACTATCATAGACAACTGTACTATTGATATCTGGGTTAGAAGGGTCTACAAAACATCTACTCTGTTTGTCAACAGCCTTCAGCGGTCGCAAATCACTCTGATACCCAATAATCAACATAAGACTTGTAGTAAGTGATTCAAAAGCAAAAATAATGATGAACCGCAGGAAGCAGCACTGGAGAGAAGCCAGGGAAAAAAGCAGAGAAAAACTGAGATTAGGTCTTTTGTATGCATATGTATGTAAAGGCTAGTGTGCTGTGTCCCTATGGCATAGTGTTTTGTAGGGTAGAATGCTCATATAAGCCTAGGGATCCCTTTACACTCCACACAATGGAGAGCTAAAGCTTCCATCTTTTTTGTCCTTGCCAAGCCAATAGGATATAAAATCTGTCTAGACATGAAATCTGGTTTACAGGCTGATACTGAGTGTGTGAGTAGAACAGGGAATTGGGGACATTAGACATTATTACTACTAAGAGTCTGTAAACCTTTAGACAGTGTTTGCAACACTCCAGGGGAAAGCAAACCTCTCCTGCTGCATGGCACGGAACCACACATGCCAGGTAAATAAGGCCAGAAAACAAGAGGATTAAAATCACAGAAATAGGAATCCAAGCCCCTATCAGACACAAGATAATAGTGAAATTAAATCTTTCTTTTAGGATTTGGCATGTACAAGTATCTTCTAATGAAATACCCAGGTGCTACTGCTGATGGAATAGTTAAGGCAAGATTGGATCTTAAAACCAAAAGAGAGCATTGTTTCATTTGTAAATATAGCTCGCAGCGTCATCACCCCTGCCCCAACTATAAGTCAGATTTTCACATCTCTTGAAATTTTAGCTTTTTTTAAGAGCTTTTTTCAAGAGCTTTTTTCCTAACACAGACACATATATCTGTCCATACAAATGATGACTTGTTTTTGAGGAAGAGTATTGGTCAGGAACAATTAATTACTTTTACCCACAGGCACCACTGCAATGACCAAACCCAGCTCCATGGTTAAAGAAATGTAGAACTCAAACTTCTGGTTCTCCTAAGGAAGAAAATGTATATATTTTATCACCAGTTGTTGAAATTTATGGCGTTGAAATAAAGAGCTAGCTGGAGGCTGACTCAGCAGAAAGTACTTGCTGGCAGAAGAATGCCTAAGTTATTTTTGAGGGGGAGAGCATGTCATCTAAATTAATGTAGAGGAATTGCCTCATAAGTCATCTCTACAGTTGTGCTGCACCACACTAGTGGGCAGACCAGAGTTCAATGCTATTCTCATTTTGCAGATGTAATACCGATTCATCTGGTTTGGATCTTCATGTCATTTTACACAGGCTGGTTGTAATGATACTCAGATGAGGCAGAGGAGCACACTAGCTGGACCATTAAATCGACTATTAAATCCAAGCTAACTCTTCAAGGAGTATACTTCCTGTACTATAAGGCTGCGTAGTGCTGATGACTCCAGTAAAAAATTCGAAATATAGTGTATATCACCAAAAAAGAAAGAAATACAAGAAACACTTAAGAGTGGGCAACACTGCATCATTACTGCGTTTTTCCTCTCCCTGTAGGGAAACCGAAGCAATTCCATGTTAAAGCATATATTTACCCCAAGTGTTGCATTGTGTAGACCTGCATAGCAAATTTACTATGAGCTCTCTGAAGAAATCAATATTTGAAAACAGAAGTAGTGGAAAGCAGAGATTTCTTTTCACAGTTTTGAGATACTCAGAAACCCCCGGGGCTTTGGATACTTTGACTTAAAAAAAAAAGGGGGGGAGGGGGGAGGTGTTGAAAAAGTATGTATATGAAACTTCCAATGAAAAACTGGGGAAAACTTCGGGAAAATATCCCTCCTTGAGTAGTTCAGAGAGCCCCTGATCTGTGCCAGTCTGCAAGTGGGATCTGCTCCTGGGCCATGAGTCATGGAATAAATTGCTGGGCTCTTGACAGAAAAGATGCTTCCAGTACAGACCTGGACAGTTTCTGAGGATTGCTTCACCTGCCTGGAATCTAATCATACTTCTCATGGCCCCTATCACCAAAATCAGCATGTTTGTATTTAGCATTTTGTGCTTGAGAAACCCGATGCATTTCAATAGAAACTTATTTTGGTGGAAATTTTCTGGCTTGCTTTATATGAGGTATCCTCTTGGACAAGCTTTGGCATTTATTAGGACAATTCTCTGGTCTGGCTTTGCTCCAGCAAGGCATGGCCTCATTCCAGAACGCTGCTAATGACAGTGCAAGAGTGACACGTACCAGTCTGCTCATTATTGTGCGGAAGAAGCAGACTCCACGAAACAGTCTATTTAACACTAGGGAAAATGTAAGCCTGACAGGGTTTAGAAGTGGACTAAATATATTTAGGCACTGGCAACTGTAAGAAGCATTATGTAATCACACATTCATGCTTTTATTGAGTACAAAATTCATTTGGGAAGAAAAGTGGAGAATACTTCACTCATAAGTGGTATTGCTGGTAAGGAGATAGCTGATTTCTCTAGAGGGCTGCTTGATGAGGGATTGATATTTTGTTCCCTCAGCTTTATTTTAGTTTTTTAGAATAGAAACTCTTCCTGTTACAAATTATAACCTTCCTTTTCTAAGCAAACATTGCATTCTTTCTGATAGCTATTCAAGGTTTTAGAGCTTTGTGACAACACTTTGAGAACTAAGGAAATGCCCTTTAGCTCCCAGTATATCTATTTTGAAATTCATCCCTTGCACTGTTTGTATGCTGACTGTAACACTACCAAAACAGAATCAAGGTGCTGATGACACGCTTGAGCAAAAGGAAATTGTATAACCTAGGACACTCAGTAAAGCCCTGAAAATGACTGAAGTGTACCAGAGAAAGCAAAAAGCTGTAGCTCTCTTTTCAAAATGGCTTCAAAATGGCTTACTTCTGAGGCTCCTTTTCTCAAAGGATTGAGCTGCCAGAAGACCACCGAGAGCCTTGTTATGAGTCAAAGAAAACATCTCTACAGTGTCTCTAGAAATTAGACTAATTTCTGTGTGCTGTTTTGTTCGATGGTCTCATAACAAGAGTTTGAAAACAGTACTTAAATACTGTAGGAAGAACAGAGAAGGGCAAAAAGTGTACTGTGGGGAATTAAATGAGTATGTTATGTATGAAAAGAGGTTTGAAAAGTACAGTATCTCTAGGCCTAGGAAGAAGGTGACAGAAGGGGATCTAATTGCATTATATAGTCCCTAAGGACGTTCATGCAACAGTGTATGACAGAATGTGTTCACACTTGAAGGAAACAGATAAGCAATCTATAGACCTTGTTTGAAAGGAAGGAATGAAAAGTTCAGAATAGCCATGAAATCCCTATTACTTTTCCCAGAAGGCTCTTGACAGCATAACACTAGGCTAACAAATGAACTAATTATATCAGAGGGGGAAAAAAAAGACACATATATCCACACATACAGGTATATTTCAAGGATCAGATGTATTATATCACCAGAGATGAAAAGCATCTGTTAATCACTCATAAATAATGCACAAGCATAGGTATTTCTGCCTACTTTTTGTCTACATTTTTTCACTTCTATTGTGCATCAGAGTGTCTTTCCTTCTTTCCTTTCTTTAATTTTCTTAAGCAAGGAAAAGGGCATAGGAGATGGCCCTTTCCACATGACATAAGGTTTCATGAACTGATGCTATGCAAGCCCCTTTTCTGTTCTGGCGCCTTGGAAGTGCTGCTGGACTGAAAGAGAGAGGTGGCCCTTTCTGCTTCTGGGGAGAGGACCTACGTATGCACTTTGTCCCTAGAATCTTTAGTGGAGGGCTCCCTGTTGCCTTGAGCAGGAAGGGAGACCTTTTTCTCAGTGGTGAAAGTCTTTATAACAAAAGACTGTACCTGTACTCTTCTTCCAGCACTACCAGGTGAAGGCCAGTGTCCAGTGCTTGCCTGGATGGGGAAGTTTACAAGGAGAAACCAGACCTGCCCTTTTGGAGCCAGTCCCTCTGAATGGAGACAGGTATCAGCTTGGCTTTAATAGCATGTTTTCTCTAGAGTAAAGATTAGGGGCCTCAGGACTGGTGGAGGTTTTTATTATGTGCTTCTTTTTTGTTTATTCTGACCAAGAGGGGAATAAAACCCCGAACAACAAAGCAAATTTGGCCAACATGTTATGTGGAAGAGAGCAAGAGAGTCAAGACCGTTTGTGACAGTGGGTCACACCATTGCAAACTACACATTTTTTCCAAAGCATAGACAAATTACTAATGTAATTATGTTCAGCTGCAACAATGACAGCTATGCTTACAGAAGAGATAACAATGATTGCTGCAGGCAAAGCAGTAATACAGTGAAGATTTTTGCACTGTGAGATTATCCTGACTTTGTACATACAGATACATCCCCCAGTGTCCAGCTGAGACCTTGCTACCCATCGGTACATTGTGTTTCAGGCAAACCAATTGCTGTAGCCAGAGGCACATAAGGGGTGACAGCACTTTCTGTGGCTTTTGCATGCATTTGCTTTCCATCTTAAATCACCTTGTAACCATAAGCCATGCGAACCTGCACACTACAGCTGTGACACCTGCCCCTCCACAAAGCACAGCAAAGCTCCTCAGCAGACTCCAGCCACCCCAGCTCTGCTAAGAGGCTGCGCTTGCTCAGCTGCTCTGGTGGCCAGCCGCCAGTGTTTCAGACCTCTCACTGCTTGTGAGACTTGTACCTCAGCAATGCTTTTCATCAAGAATTTCAACATACTCAGCTGGTGTGAGTAAGGTAGCTCTCACCAGCCTTCTCCGAGGGCTTGTCGGTATAGAAAAGGTAGAATAACAATACAACCAGAGAACACTGCTATTCTTCACTGAATGTTTTCCTAGGTTATTTTAAGATGACATCTGTGGCACGGTGATTCAGCTTACACAACCCTCCAGCCTCTTGGAGTGATAGGAATCCACCAGTCCACACTCCTCAGATTTTTCTCCTGTGCTGCAAATAAGGACATGTAAATGTGGACAATAAGGAGATATGTGGGAAGAAGAACAGGGAAAGACTGCTCATCTGGTTATTTGGTTATCTTGTATGTTGTGGCTCCACATTCATTATGAGAATTCTGTATATTGATCACATTTACCAAAATCAAGCTGTTTGTGCAGAGGTGTCTGTGGTAGCAAATTTGTTCCAATGTTATAAGGTTATATTTTCTGAACTATGAAAGCACTTTGAAATACCTTGAATCTACAGCTGAATTTTCTGTGCTAATGGGCATTGTATTTTGTTTCTCTTTAAGAGGTTTAACTGGTCCAAGCAGTAGAAATGACCTTGTCAGAACAACTATTTGTTCCCAAATATCTTGAGAAATGCACGGAGGATGCTGTTCACTGTTAAATCTGGAAAGCTCAGAACTTGTGGACTGTGAATCATAGAGGATCACTCTTCCTGTGCTTCCCGGTTGTATAATACCAGCAGGCAGGAAATTAACTTTCCATCACAAAGCTTTAAACATCACTTTGAACTATGTATCAAAAGAAACCATATATCATCTGTCACTGGTGTTCCTTTTCCATGCAGTAGGTTCCCATTGACTCAGAATTGTCACTGCTGAATGTTCCTGCACTAAATGAAGATGAACTCAGTGCCTGGCCAGCAGTCCACTGATGGGGCTTGAAGGGTGGCACAGGAACCACATGTTAGATGGGTAGCTGCCAGGTTACACACTTGGCAGGACTGGGAACTTTGCAGGGGACTTTTAATATGCTTTTGCTATTAAATCTGAGCTGATGCAGTGGTTGGTGGTGGTTGGAAATGCAATGATTACTCTGAGTTACAAAAAGGAGGGACTCATTCATACTCTGAAAACACAATTCCCACATGCATAGCTGTGTTTTATCTCCAATTACATGTCCCTGGAGGTGAAAACCATCCCTGTTTAGATGCTGAAATCTTCAGATATTGCCTTGTTGAAAAAGTGTGAGATAACTGAAGTGTCTGAGCACATGCAGAGTAGAAGCACAACAAACAAAAGGGAGTTTTCCACAATTTTTTTGGGGGGAGTTGTATTTGTGGCACCAATTTTATGCCTTTATGTTTGTTCTTTGCATAATAGAGATCTCCACTATCTCAAGCAGAAACTTGGCATGGGGAAGGTCAGCAAGATGCCTAGAAATGAAGATAAGAGTGCCTGTTTTTCATGGCAATACCCAGGTCCCTTCATGGGCCTGCTCTGACCAGACTCTCTCTATTGCAGTGCCCCTGGTTGCATTGTAAGTGCCCAAAGTGGACGATGACTTCCAGAAGTTCTGGTGGATGGAGTCACCACTGGGGGGGATTTGTGTGGTGTGTTGGATGGCTAAGGTCACTCCCAGCATGGTAGCGGGCTGTCTATCTTCAGTACTGGGATGTTCCTGGGACCTGTGATGGCCATAAGAATGAGCAGAAAGAAACCCAGAAAGGACACAGCCCAGTATCCACCATAGCCTCCATCCTACAGGCAGCTATATTCTCCTGCCTGCCCTTTGTTCTTAGTTCCCCCTTGGGTCCCTGGGCCAGAACACGCTAGCTCCTTCATGTATCTTCATATGGCAGCATAGCTGGAGAACACCCTAGTGTACGTTTGAAATCCAGATAACAGAAAGCCAGATTGTGCTGAGAAAAAGTCCCATTCAATGTATTTTCAAATGAGTCATCCTGCTGTAAGGTTCCACTACTCAAAGTCACATGATATAAAAAAAATATGAGCAGATTTAATTCTAATTTAGTAGAAACAGTTTTGATTTGAGGTAGGCTGCAACTGTCTACTTAAAAAAATAATTTATAGACCTTAATTGTAAAAAGGAGAGAAGCCTTTTGCTTCAAAGAGCCCATCAGCAAGCTGTCTTTCCTGTTCTGTCAGTAAGCAAAGCTGAGAGCAAATAACAGATGGGTATGTCCCTTAGCGCCAGCAATGAATGTTCATGAAATATAGCAAAATCTCCCTTCGGTGTGTTATGTTTTTTAACAGTAGTGGTAGGTGTGGGGCAGGATGAATAACAAGCTCAGATCAAAGATCCTTTTTTTTTTGTACTGAGAAGATGGCAGCACCTGGCATTTGAGCAATGACTATTATTTTGCTGTGATTGTTGAAGCAGAGACAAACAGCTTCAGCAGACACATGGAATGGATTTTAGGGGGTGATAGGAGTATAAGGAAAGGTTTTAGGTCTGGATTCAGACCCCCAAAAGAGAACAAAAATTCCAGGTTTTTTATATACTGCCATGTCCATAGGCAAATAAGCCTGTTCTAGTCATGGGAAAATCTAAGATGAGATTCTCAAGTAGGTTTAATGCTGCAATATGATAATTGCAGGTCCAGGGCAGGGGCAGAGGGAGAGGCAGTTTGCATTGCTCAGATAGCTGGATGGAGTACTGGAGGTAGCATGGCCATGTTAGATCAACAACCCTCCAGGGCACACAGCCCAGCCTGGTTATCAATGGATGCTGTGCTAACGTAGCTGAGGCTTTTCTGATATTCCTTCTCACTTAAATACAACTGCCCAACTTTGTAGGTATATCTTAAAGGCTAAGACCTGGGTTTGTAAAAGTCTGCACATTGAGTGGGGAGTTGCTTAGCTTTACTAGCAGAAAGGAAGAGAAGGGTTTAGATGTCTTTCCCAGCAATGAGGGACGGAAAGGTCTCTCTGTGTTCAGGGTGCACAGCTCTGAAGGCTGTCCAGGAGGTGAGTAAACCCTAATGTCTACCCCTCCAAACAAGCAAGTGAACAGAAAAGTCCAATGAATGGTGGGCTTGGAGCCCAGTTGCTCCAAGCTCTTTGAGGGCTTGAGGGGATTTTGGTTTCTACCACTACCTTGAGAAAGAGAGGTGCTAACTCTCTCTCAGCATAGGGCTGGGTTCCTCATTGATTTAATATTGAATCAGTTTTCACAAGAGGAGACACTTCAGCTTGAGAAATTCAGCCTGTCCCTATGTGGTGAGGGAAGTGCTTGCTGCTGAATGCCTCAGGGCATTTGGTATGGCACAGATGCTGAGTAGGTGTGTCTGCACCTAGCCTGCCACAGTTCTGTGTGCTAAAGCAGATTATAGCTCAGTATTTGCAGCACCTAAATTCCAGGTGAAGGCGCTTTCAGTACCAGATGGAGAGCTAAGTCTCATCTGGAACATCTATTTCTTACTTTCCAGTTACAAAGTGTACCACTGTTTTGCATACATTCACTATCTGTTAGTTTATGCTTAGCTACTCAGCTGTTATTCTGGCTGTATTTTATAGAAAATGTTGGAGGGCCAGATGGCTAAATGGTGGAAATCAACCAATTCTACTAACATCAACTGATTTTCATAAGCTGGGATTCTGAGTCCTTCGAGTTAACATGTCTGTGTTCACACACCTGGTTTGATTTAATAGAAAAGTAATGTGATATATTTGCAAACAAACAGCAACATGCAAATTGTAGTGGTGCTTCCATTGTGATAGTTTAGACCTGGACTGTTAAATAAGTTTTAGAGCCATGCGACCTAGTCTTGCCTGCTATTCACTTTGTCATGCAGTTTATAAGTGAAGCTGTGCTAGTTTCAGAATTATCAGAGCTTCCCAAACACCTCAGGACTGTGCACTGATGGTAGTTTGGATGTGAGCTGAGTTGAACTTAGTTTAAAACTTGGAGTAATCTATCTGAAAAAAAAAATAAAAGGAGTTTGGATGAAGTGATGTGAATTCAGATTAAACTCGAGTTCAGATAGAATTTCACTTGGGTCAGAGCCCTTATGTGCTAAGGAACAATAAAGGTAAAGGGATGTCACACTCATTCAGATTAGAATTTAAGGAATATTTTACATAAAACTCTATGAAATGAAACCAAAACTCTGTGAAATCAAAAGCATGGGGTTTTTAGTGCTCGTATAATAAAAAAAAATAATAATATTTGACAGAGCTCATGCACTCATAAAATGTAAACAAGATGATGTATTTCTAAAATTGAGATGGCGTCAGGTTTTGAAGCATAATGCGATAAAGAAGCCATTGTGGAGGTAACAGAATAAAACCCCAAACCCCAAAGTACCATAAGATCTACATATAAGTTGCATATATTATTTTAGACAGAAAATACTGCTCTGGGAAATAAACGTGAGATGCTGCAGTGACAATATTCAAATACAGAAAGGATAAGAACAACAACAAGAAAAAACCCACCCAAAACAAGCAAGCAAACAAACAATGAAACAAACAAACAAACAAAAAACCAGCGAAAAAAAGATGGGACAACAGCACAAAAGATACAAAAAGATTTTTGGTATCTCATAAGCAGGTAGGCACAGATATGGCCTTTGTTTTTGCAGTGGTTTTTACAGTTACATTGGTAAATGCACATAGGAACAGTTGTAAACTTCCTGCGCATATGTAGAACTGGGTTCCTTGGAATATTTATCGTGCTGTCAGGGAGGAATCTTTCCAATGTTATTTAGTAGATATTTGATTTTACATTTTTTTGTTCATTCAAAGGCATATTAACTTCTTGTGCATGTATACCAAAGAGTAACCTGGATTGAAAAAACAGTTTACGTGAAGAAGAAATAAAATCTAAGTGCTTAGTTACCAGTACTACATAACTGAATGCTACACCACTGCCTATAAGAGTTATTTGTATCCGTTACATATAAAGAACCAACTGAGGAAAAACTAGTGATAAAACACTATGTAGACATTACAGGGTTCTGATAGTAAAAAGAGAAAAGCATGAGTGTTTTATGATATCTTCAGACTCTCAGGACATACCTGTATGATATTTTTCTAGTTTCAGCACTTTCATTACCTATACCACTGTGAGGAGCAATATAATTTTTCTGCAATTATGGCTTCTACTGGTCAGTTCAGACAGAGGTTTCTCATGAAGAAGATCCTTGTCAGTGCAATATTTTGCATAACTTGCCCATAAAAATGATGGAATCATTGAATGATTTGGGTTGTAAAGGACCTTAAGATAACCTAGTTCTAACCTCCCTGCCATGGGCAAGGATGCCTCACACTAAACCATGTCACCCAAGGCTCTGTTGAGCATAGCCTTGAACACTGCCAGGAATGGGGCATTCACTTCTTTGGGCAACCAATTCCAGTGCCTCACAGACCTAACAGGAAAGAATTTCTTCCTTAGATCCAATCTAAA
Source organism: Agapornis roseicollis (assembly GCA_002631895.1). NCBI lineage: Eukaryota > Metazoa > Chordata > Aves > Psittaciformes > Psittacidae > Agapornis > Agapornis roseicollis. Next base: position 13,115 of record NDXB01001979.1, read on the forward strand.
CCTCCCCTGTTTAAGTTTGAACC
>NDXB01001980.1:0-22292 GCA_002631895.1 Agapornis roseicollis
GGTGTACGGAACAGACACTGTGCTAAGCAGAGGTGAGAGTAAGAATACACAGGTATGAGCAGTCTAACCCTTTTTAAACTATATTCTTAGATTACACAAATGAATCACTTTCAAGGTGTTTTTCATAGAGTTTAAGCAAGTCAAGGGAAAACAGCATTCCCACAGTTCTGAATGCTTCTGGGTATTCAAATGTCACCCAATGGGAAAGTTACTTTGCACTGTTAGTGCCTTACTAGGGTTTCCAAAGAGCATCCCCATGTCACTGCAACTATATGGTCAAAAAAAGGTACTCCTTCACATATGGTGTACCCTCCTGACTCATCTCATCTATAGCATTCAGTGCAGTGTATTCAGAGGAACCTGATATTTGAGATAGTGAACTGCTTTTGCAGACATCAATGTTTTCATGATAAAGGAGGCTGTTGCTGGGACAGAGTATTGCTATAAATATCAGCTTCTTACAGTTATTTCTGTTCCCAGTAGTGGTTGATAGCTGAAGTGCCAAATGAAAGAGCCAATAAGATAAAGACACCTATATTGTAAAATCAGTAAGTTAACAGGTCTCCTTGAGTCTTTCAGTCTAATGTAAAACCTTTATTTCCTTCTATACAGCAGAAGATATTTAACTGGGCAGCTCACACTGCAAGAGTCAACAATAGTCTGGAAAGTGCTTTGCCTCAGTTTGAAGATGACAAGTTCCAAGAGCCATTTCTCTAAGGAAAAGTAAAAGAGCTTCAGGTTAAGTCAATGTAAGCAGCCCTAGAGGCAGTACCGATGGTTTTTGCAACCTGAGTATTTAGCTTATACAGCATCATCTTAAAGAAGATTCATTATCTTTCAGGCTAAGAAGAAAAACTTGCAGCTGACATAGATCATTAAGTAATATATTTTATAATTGCAGATTAGCTGCATCTATTTTGCCAAGGTTATTGGGTGTTTGTTTGGGTTCTGCTACCTTCTTGCACTGTTGTGCAAGCTGTCGAATGTGCAATAATAAGAAATCTTTTGCCTGCAAAGTTTCCTTCCCCAGGTGAATTTAATACCCATCACTTTGTAATAAGGGCTGTACCTCTGTTTCTGTTATGGGTTTTGGTAGGATTTTGATTGGATCTAGAAGGTACAATTGCTGTAGATGTGTGTCTATCTAGTGAGAAGCTCTTTACTGATACTGGAGATTCCTCCTTCTCTCCTCAAGCCAACAGGATGGAGTCTTGGCACTCTTGACTATGGTATATCCACATATCTCTAGACATATTCTCTTGACAATTAAGTTGTGGTCTGTCATTTAATCTATGCTTTCTGGTGTTAACAGTAATTCACAGATGGCTCTCCAGGTATCAAAGTCAGCATTTCCGTGTCAACAAGGCATTATTATTTATTTATAAATACTGACATGATGAATCTTTACACTCTGATTTTGGGCCAGGTACTGCTTTCTGGGCACCTTCTTCCCCTGTGGAGAAGACGGTAATTTGCAGGCCGCACACCAGACAGTTACTGAACATTAAAGAATGACCTCAGGACAGCCCTGCCTAGCACCATGTGCTGCTTGCTTCCACATGCAGAGCCCAGTACAGGGAGGCAGTTTCTCTGTTTATGTATTAAGCACTTGTGTAATCTACATAGACATCATAGACAATCACTTTATCAGCTCTGCAGTCAGCTCACAGATTGAGCTACTCAGCTCAAGCAGATTCCCTGACTCCCAACAGCTGTGGCTCCCCAGCACACTAGCTGGGAGCAGAAAAGCCTTTCTGAAGGCCCCCATCTTTGTTGGCTCTAGCTGTTATTTCCCAGCCTCTGTAAATCCCATGACAACCCAGCAGCTCTCTGCAGCTGCTGTAGCTTTAGCCAAATATATCTTTGGCACTCTACAGGGTGCCTCTTGAGGAACTCAAGCCAATTGTCCTCTGAGCTGCTAAAAAGCCTGATGCCTCCACCTACAGACCCTTCCCTCTGCTTAGTGCCTACTGCCACCTACACTGAGAACTGTTTAATCTCTATTTTCACACAAATGCTTTACTTTCTTCCTAGTTCTATAATGTTTAAGTTATTTTGCCATCATTTATCTGAGGATTTACCACTTTCACATCATTCATAGAAGATTCAGTGAAATCTAGAAACACCTGACACTTAGTAAAGTACAGGATATGATGTGGAACTGCATATAGGAACATTACAACACTTGTCCTAGAAACCACTTTGCACTTTCCTAAATCTATGACGTTCTAGACGCTGAAAATTCCCGAATTTAGTACATAGTTAAAATAAGGCTCTTCGTTGGATACCCACAAAATGCTCTCTACTCAAGTCATATTCTTCACCTACACCTCCTACTCCCAGTCCAACCCATGCTAGAGCAGGGCCAAATGAAGCAAGCTTGAAGGAGATTATTATGAATGTTCTCATTGGACTTCATCTGCCCGTGTAAGAAACAATTAAGGACACCTTGATTTTCTGTCATCTACTTTAATGAGACCCAATTTTCAGGGAATTATTTTAGCCTTTTATTTAATTTCTGATTGCCCACAGGTTCACCATCATGATGAAGCAGATTTTAAACACCACTATTACTGTTAACCAATATGATGCTTTTCTGTTTCTCCAGAAAAAACACAGATAACTGTCACTGTCAACAGAATTTCTGAGTGGGTCACACAAGCATATTTTTTCCCAAACTGACCCAAAGAACACTCTAAACATCTGTCCCCACCAGTTTTAAACTGTCCTCTGGCACTAACTTGGCTTTCTTTCCATGTTATTCTTTTTTTAACTCAGAACAACTTTTTCCAGTTATCCAGAGGAATCTCCAGTAAAAACAGACAAGTCATGAGTTGATGTTCTTGATATTTTTGAGGTTAAACAAGTATTTTTATTTTTATTTAGAGAATGTCAACATAGTTCCTACAAATGACAGTGGAGACTTCTGACTGAACTGAAACTTTGTCTCGCATGCTTTATGAGGCTGTGTAGACAGGAAAAGGAGGGCATAAGACTTATTTTTCTTTAAATCACAGAAATATTTTAACTTCAGCCAGCTATGTTTTCCTTTGCAGTCAGTAATACTTATTCCATATCACAGTTTATCCTGGGATTTACACCCTCATGTAAAAAGATCCCACACTTTCACAGATAGACGTAAGCTTGCAAGTTTTAAAACGTATGCACAGGAACAGAGTGCCAGTGAGCATGAACATTACCAAGGAAGTGCTCATGTATGAAGAGGCAATGGTCAACAGTGGCTTAATGGATGAACACGTAGCAGATGAAATCAAACTCACAGAAGAAATCCTTCTCCAGCTAGACTAACAAGCAATTTAAGTGAGGCAGGTTTAATGTTGTTTACTGCAAGAATTCATTTTTTTACTTCACAGTTTCTTCTAGCATCCTGATACGGGTTCCTTATTCCAGCCACCTAACCAGTTAGGGCTCCAGATAATATAATTCTACATAAAAAGGTTGAAAGACTTAAATTGGGCTGTTGCTTCTGACTTCTGGTGGTCTAAGATCAGCTGAAACACAGGAGAGAGGGCTGGAGTAAGGATTCCTGTAAATGAAAATATTAATTCCTCCCAGTGATCACAAGAAACTAAAGAGAATGAAAAGGGAGTCAAAATATCACTTCTTTCAATATTCCTCCCATAACTGCTAACTTCTTAGCAGCTACAGCAATTTACCATTACTTTAAAAACACCCGTTTTGAAGGTAAATTTATTGGGTTTTTTAACCGATGCTTAATCACTCTCCAATAAATTCTCAGAGGGCAAGAATCAATATAGCTCCATGAAAATCAAGCATGTTGTACAGGTTTACTATACTCAAGGTTTTTTATCTCTAGCATTAAACTATTTGCCAGTCATATTGTCAATGAGGACACTGGATTTTACAGCATGGATTACTCCAGTATACTTTTGGTGCTTTGGTTTAGGAATATTGTTGTTATATGTAGCAAAGGAGTGCTTGGAATCATCCCATTTTCTCCATACTACCAACGTGAACATAATGAAGGACAAAAATAATTAGTTTATCCTAATGGAATCTGGATGACAGAACATAATTTCTAGTAACTTCCAAGAACAGAGAACTACATGTGCTAAAGGAATAGGGTGGCACAAGGACAGACACAAGTTATTTAAAAATAGAAGCAAAGATGGAAATTAAAAAAAGTTTCTAAGAACCCAAACAACAATGAACTGAAGCAAAAATCCCTATTGACTTTAAGGGAAAACCTGGGGGAATAATGGAAAATAAAGTGCCGATGTCAAATGAAGAATACATGCAAGCAAGGGAAGTCTAAGACAACTTTCTGCGGATATTTTTCCATAGTCTAAAAGTAGTATGAAGGCAGGACAAACCAGCCAAGATCAAGTGATGNATAAAGTGCCGATGTCAAATGAAGAATACATGCAAGCAAGGGAAGTCTAAGACAACTTTGTGCGGATATTTTTCTGCCTGAAAGCAGTATGAAGGCAGGACAAACCAGCCAAGATCAAGTGATGACTCAAGGATTAATGTTAAAATGTAAGCTTAGGAATGGTTTCACAATTAGAAATAACTTACAGAAATGAAGAACTGTCTTTGAAGGGTAACCTCTGACTGGATCCCTTAAAAAAACCCCACACAACCAAACCACCCTGTTGGATAAAATTCCAGTACAATCAGAGAGAAAAAAACCTATCTACAGTCTAAATCAATCATGCAAATGTAAGAGCCTTTGATTGCCTAGTCCTGTTCCATGCAAAAATAGGAGTAAACGTGGCCACTCACCTCCCAGCCTTTTTTTTCCAAGCTGCAAGAGCCTGTCATTTACCCTGGTGTTTCCTCCCTGAGCCATTTCCAGTTTATGGAAATCCTTCTTGGAGTCTGGCTTCCAGGGTGTAACACAGTGTTGGTGTTGTAATAGTGGCTGACCTAGCACCAAACACGGTAATGTTTATCAATTCTTACAAGAATTTCTACTGCTTATGATAACACATTTGTCCTAAAAGTTCTCTGGGAGCTTAAGCAAAGCTGATTAAAGAAGTCATGGGGTTTATGATGCATTAAGTTACTGTTTTATGCAGTAACTGAAAGGAGAAATATCATACTCTTAAGTTCAACCAATAGTCTTAGCTCCTAAATGTCTGGCTTCTTATACGAAACATCTTTTGTTTGCTTAGAGGAGGTCAACCTCAATAATTTCCTGATCCATTTCCACCCGTTTCCTTACTTGTAAGCTCCTATTCTTTTACTGGGGTTTATTGTTTGTGGGTTGTTTTTTATTTTTTAAGTTGCTTTTAAGTATTAAATAGCTAAGGAACAAGAATTGGTTCCTTAGACTCTTGACTGTTTAGTGTGTCTCACACTGAAGTATAAATCCATATAGCACACTGTTTATTCTTAACTATAATGTCTCATAAAGTATCAGACATTCAAAGGCAAAGGCTGACAAAGGGCTAGGTGACACCAATTATATGTGGTGTTTAGCCTACATTAATATGGCACAGGGATACTTTCCTAAGATACAAGCATGAATTACATATTGCCTAGGGAAGAAGGTAACAGATCCAGAACCATCCCCAGGTACACACAGCTGGGTGCAGTGAGGTATTTCTTGACTGTGCTCCCAGTGCTCTGAGCTAGGGTGGGATCCAGGTACTTGGAGACAACCCTAGTCCTGAGCTCTCTGTGCATTCACATCATACTGAGCTGAAACTTCTTCCTCCTGGAATCCAGCATGTCTAGAAGGAATTCTTGGTAGCCTTGAAGGAATCAACACAAACACAGGCTGGTTTCTAACACCTGTTTGGGCTGTAGCAATGACAAATTCTAGCTTTCTCTGTAAAGGCCTTTTCAGCTGGTCTGCATCACATTCACAGTTCTAGTAATAGAAAGATGGCACAGAATAGTTGAAGATAGGATGAGATACATATAAAGGTCCTTCCTTCTTCAGCCTGAGCATCTTTGTTACTGGCCTACTGCTGTCAACTGTCAACAAGTACTGTGAGAGTTGTTACCTTCTCTCAACCTGCAGTCTCATCAGGGAAAGACACCAAGTCACATTTGATGTATTTAACTTCCTCTGAACTGGTAGCTGTTGACCTTCACTATAATTTTTTTGATGTGGTAGTTCATTAATTTGTTCTCATGGTTTCCTCTCATGGTTCCCACATGGCGGGATGAACTTTGGAATGACACAATCTCTTCCAGCCTGTTGACACCACCTCATAGCTGTAAAACCGCTGCTAGCAGCTGGCTTACTAGCCACTGTTTTTAGGAATCTCAGATGCACATTTTCCAGATCTGCAAATTTAAAAATAATTGATTTGCTGTCTACATACATACAGTAACTAAAGATAATGGTAACAGAAGGGAGTGCTCACAGATCAGGCTGGCAAGCTTTAAGGGAGAGTTGAGTGATGCAATCTGTAGTGTTTTCCTGTGTGACTGAAAACTAGAGGCTGGATTTACTGACTGCGTGTATGGCAAAGTCAGAAACAAGCAGGAATAAGAAAGATCATGAAGAACATGAGTTTGGGAAAACTGCCCATAGTGCACTGGTAACAGTCTTCTGGAAGAAAGACTTTTTTTGCATTGAAGGCCCTTTAGAATGAGACTTGAAGATAACAGCAGCTTCCCCCTCAAATTATCTTTCTCCATAAAGAAGATATGGAGTTGTATTTTAAGAAAGTTATTGAGCTATTGGCTTTTTGATTGTTTTTTCTTCCTAAGAAGAAACCTGCTAGGCCATACCTAGTTCTACTGACTTCAGCTGGACTAGCCGCAAGTTAGGCATGAATTAGGCAAGTTAGGCAAGAATTAGGCATGTGCTTCAGTATCTTGCTGCATCTTTACAGTATCAGTAAAAGAAAGTTTACTATCCTGAAAAAATTAAGACTATATACTAAAAACTCATAAAAATTCAATTGTAGGTAACCATTTTAGCTACAGCATGCTTTCATGGGCATGACTTTACCTCCTAATGGAGCTTTGCCAAGAATTTCAGGGCCCAGCATTTGTTTGCATGTTTTGAGTCCCCATTACTACAAAGAAAAAAGATGTCCAGACTAATTTTTCTATTATATAGTTTACTCATTTTATAAAATAGGTAGCTGCAATTGCTTAAGTTTCACAGATTTTACAATTCAATTCTATTTAACTAACACTGGTTATCCAGAGTTTATTTCTGCTCCCTTAGGCCACTTCTGTGGTTAGCTAGCATCAGATCCTAGGGTTAGGAGCTGGAATGCATTTGTGGGTGTACATGGCTGCCAGCTGGCTGGCACACCTAACTGTTTGGATGGCAGGTGTCCTCTCAAATTGTTCTATTCTCTTACTGAATTTACTTGCTTGAAAGAGAACCATCATCCTTCCTGAAGGACCGAAGACAAAAGTTAAAAGGAGATTTTGAAACCCAAATAGTTCTGAAAATACCAACCAAAAAACCCTTTCAATATTGAGTATGGATCTTAGCAAGGACAAGATAAGAACCTTAAATAACAGACAGGCTGCTATGATGAAGAAAGATTGATTTGCTCACTGTGCCCATAAAAGAACTAGTGGATTTACAGAGGCATACAAAAAAAAAAAGCACCTCTTTTTTAATGGTATTATTAGCAAAGCTCTGTAACAGGTTCCCTAAAAAGCTGTACAGCTTTGGACATCTAAAGTTTTCAAGAACAGAGAAGTGTCAGAAATGATGCAGGTACAGCACAGCCTGCCTTGACTGAGTGCATAAGATCTCCTTGTAGCTTGTTTTTCAGTAAATAGTCCTTTTATTTTTTTGCTATTTCTTTAGGTGAATTAAGAGTCTTAAGAAAATAAAACTGGCTGCCTGCCTGACCAAACATAATGAAATTTGTACCAAAATTCATAGAATCTGCAATCCAGTAACTTTTCATCAAAATGTTCAAGCATGTTCCCAGTGTTAGACACATATTAGGCTAATGTCTCAGGAAGAATTGATTTTGGCATGTGTTTACTACAACAGCAATATTTCATAATAGGGGGGAGGGTTAGTGCTTGGCAGAAAACCCCCCAAGCTCTAAATCTTTAACATAAAAACCCAGCAAAGAGTGCACGGGATTTTTATTTCTTGCAGTCTCTGCTTTCACACTGGGCAAGGAAATGAAAGCTGTAGCAAGTAAAAGAGACCATAGCTTTTTCTTCATTCCTCCTACACATGCATTAAAAAGAGGGGGTGTGTGGGAGGAGCAGAAACACTTTAACCCATTTAGATTCCCTTTGCTCCATTTCCTCAATCAAAAAATCAAACAGAGTTCAAATGAAATATGAGAAGCTTTAGCCCAAAGGCAGAAAATCTCAAAAAGTGTCAGTAGTTGTTATGGGAATAAGGAGAGAGTGAGTTTAAGAGGCCTTCCAGAGTACATCAGTTACATTAACATCCACAAACTATTTACCTTACCTGCCCTGAACTTTGAACATATGTTAAATGACTAGTGATCAAAACCTACTGATACATCATTGTGAATTGTCTTCTGAGCACATATATCAGTAGTTTTAATCCATACCACTTAAAACAGAAAAGGTTGCACACACTAAATTTCAGTTTTGTCACTACTTCTGTATGAAGTGGAGACACTCCAATATTTATTTACAGACAAAATGTTGTACCTAACTGCAAACACGATGTAAAAGTGACTGATCCAGCACATCTTCAACAACACATTTAATGCATGAACAGTTTTTATACACTTGTTTTTCTGTAATGCTATTAGGTTTCAGAATTATTCCTTACAATCCCAACAGAGGCAGAGCTTATCCAGAAAAATAAGTTGGGCTGCAGTCCACAGAAAAGTTAAGATCTAGCAAAGAGCTTTGATGTTGAAATGGCCATCATAACAACTTGTTATCAAACCAATGCACTTTGTCAAGTTCAGCTAATTGCTATGAAATCGAAGACTACATAATGCTTATTGTACAGTATAAATTAACTCTTTGTTAGAGGTTTTTCAAATTCCAAAATAAATTACCTTTTCCTTTTTGCATTATTTTTTTGCAGAATTATTTGAAAAGAAAAAGCCTAGGCAAAAGCCTAGCTTGCAGGCAAAACTGAAAATTGTTGTTAAATTGGTGTCGACCAGAAAATGGATGGTGAAACTCATCTGTGAATCTTTTGCTAATAACAAATGTTTGTCCCGTGACATGGATGCAAGTACAGCACATGACAAGATATGCATTACAGGATGCAGGAGTGTTTTGCTGAGGAGTCTAAAGTCTCAATACTTCTGGTATCAAAATATGTAGATGTCACACCATCAGATGCTCACTTTAGTATTATATTATTAGCATACTTTCCGTTATGAATAAAACTCAGAGTTTTGTAAGCTTTATGTTCATTTAATCGATCTTTTCTGTGTTCTGACTGAACATCCCTTTTAACATGCATGCCATTTTCCTCAATGTACTCGCTATTTGAACCTGAACTGTTCAGATTATTTTTTGAAGTGCATGGCAATATAACAAAATATGTTAGACTGGTGCTGTGGGAACAAATCTGACAGCTTTACTCCCAGCTACAATAAATCTGTTGAAAAATCTAAGTTTACAATAAAATTCAAAAGGACTCAGCATAGTAATCAAAACATTGAAGCAGACACTTCCATTTCCGAAAGGATTATTCTCCTTCCTCATCTCCTTATTCCTTTTTATTTGCCCAATGTTACAACTTTGCATTTCTTGTGCAAGATATAAAGGAATGGGTCCATAATGTTCTAGCTTCATTAAAGACTGTGTTGAATATAAGCCATCTCAAATACTATCCTGAAACATGAACAAACCAGGAACTTTTTTCAGGTTTAAAGAGTTAACAAAATCCCATGCTTCTTGATTTTGATATGACACAAAGTCCTTATGTGAAAGATGTTGTGTTTCTAAATGAAGAGAGATTGTTAGAGATTTCCAGTGATTTCCAGAGCATAGAGGATCAATCCATTTATAACTTGCCACATAAAAGCAAACCCAGGCTAGGGATGTACTAAATGTGGCTGTAATCTAAGGCAAGATATTTAAGTATGCTGTATTAATTTCAGGCATCATTAAAAAGTAAGGAGATTGCAACGCCTGTTCTTGTAAGAAGTCAGATTTCTTCCTCAGTAGGAAAAATAGTGGTCAGTTATAAACTTGCAGTTACTTATGCTACTACATACATGAGTCTGAGGTATCCCTGTAGTTTGTGAAACTCATCAACCATCTATTTCTTGGTATCTTGAAGCATACTATATAAATTCATTGCACAACTGTCATAACACTGATCTGATGATCAAATACTGAGCAGTTTTCATTGACCCTGGTTGCCCTCAAGTACTAAACATTGCATGAACTGTTTTTCAGCTTATAAATGAATCAGCTAACATACAAGTTCTGTTGCAGCTGTGATGGTCTGGAGACATCACAGCAAGTAGAAGAGCAGTATTTTCACATTACATTGAAAATAACACAGTTGTGAAAAAAATACACAAACCTTTGGGCACTGAAGCCTTTTGTCCAAAAGTTCTCCTGTGAAGTTATATTGGGGTTTGTAATTTAGGATGTTATTTTTGCACAAAAGCCTTGACTTAGCTTTTCTGGAAATTATACTAAGAAACTGGTGCTGACCGTGACCTAGCTACTCAGACAGGATAATGGCTCTGTTAGGGACATAAATCCCAATTGACTAACCAACAACAAAAAAACAACCAAAAAACAACCCTAAACAACCAAAGAAACCCACCACCACACACAAAACAACAACAGAAACCACAACCCACACGCAAAAAAACCCTCCAAAACACACACACACAAAATGGTTAGAAGTCCTCCAATCGCATTCTTTACTCTTCTCCACATTGAATTCTTCAGTAGCCCCAAATCACTGGACCATTTTTCAGAATGAAGTACTTTTCCTGGAGCCATGACGTCTTCTAGGCTCATAAGCAGGAAATTGTGTTCTATGGTGATAAAAACCAGAAATCTTGTTATAGGGAGAAGCTTTTGCTTCAGCGTTTTTGGTGATGATTTATGTAGTCGAGTTTTAAGGAGTATTACTGTGCAGTCAGTGAATTCATCATTTTGCTCCTTTTCCCAACACGGTTTCAACAGAAATAACAAACGCCCTATTCCACCTACTGACTGCCACCATGATTTCTGGAAGTGTTTGAACTAAAACAATGCATTTATGGTCACTGTTCATCTTTGTCTGAGATGTGACATAGAACATTTAAGAGCATCATGACCGATAGCTGCTTCTTGAACTGTTTACTCAACATGGGTCAAAAGTTTTCTTCAGCTTTGGCTCAAAGGGATTTCAGTCTTGAGCCAGAAACACTGTGATCTTTGGGGGCCTACAAAGCATAAGTAGCCTTATGAAATCCAGGCAGCTTGCCAAAGGCTTTTAAAAAGCCCAAAACAAACCACCACAACTGTTGAACTGTGGTAGAAGGTTAAACAATTCACACAGTCTTGATTCTCCCTACCCCCAATTTGCCTCGTATTTAATGTTTTCTTGTCAAGAAATAAAGTAACGTTGTAAAGGGGATGGATGGAACCATTTCAGCTATTACACAGCAATGATGGTATTGCTGGAAATCTGAAACAACTGTTAACCTCAGTCCTCCTCAGCTTTAAAGAACTAAGTATATTTAACATGCTGAAGTCTTTACATCACATGGTTTCAATTTCCTTATGACCTAAAAACATAATATAAATAAAAATATCCAAACCCAGCTTTATGCCCTCTGAGAATTGGAGTGCAGGAAGTGAACTGCTCATGCCAAGGGCACAACTTGAGAATTTGACTTGACTGAAAGAATGTCTTGTTTCCAAAACCACTAGTGCACACGTTGTATAGTGCAAGCATGCTTTCACACATGCATTTTAATTTACACGTGCTTTGTGATAGAAAAGGTCCACCACTCGAGACACAATAGAAAGAAAAAAGGACAACCTTTTGAAAATTAATGTCTGAAAGCCCTGAGAGATATCATTTTATGACTAAATCCAGATGTTTCCTCTCTAAAGCACTCTGAATGATATAAACCTTCAGAGAACCCTTCAACTAGACATAGAGATTTTAAGTCTTATTCTGAACCACAAAAGTTTTGTAAATTAACTCAAGTGAGCAGATACATTAGAAACAAAAAACACAACACAGAACACCCACAAACAAACAACAGACTAACTTAGAACATGTGGTTGTTCATTTTGACAGTGCTGTTTTATTCCTGATTGCAGTCTAGTGTGTCTGGGGACAGGAGGAAGATAATGAAAGGGTTTGGGTATCTCTGGTAAGGAACTTTTGTCATGAGATATGAAGAGTGGGCCCTGTTTGTTCAAAATATAGAATTTCTGAATTAGGCAAACATTAATTCATGAAATCATAAAAAGTTCAGCTAGTAAATTGCTAGATATACTTAGGCTGAAATGTGTAATATGCAAATTATATCCTCATTAGTGAAAAAAAGAAATATAGCTATTCTTGCTTAGAAGCATATGCACAGAAAGAGAACTTGACATGTCTCCCTTTAGAGCAAAGAACAAACTAAAAGGTATGGTCAGTAATACTTTTTTGCATTTTACATCTCCTCTTCACATTTAGAAGGGGTCACTTCTGTTTGCTCTTTCAGGGCTAACTATTTCCTGTAGCACAGCTGTCTGCAGCTGCATTTGTGAGGATTCACTTTTTTGGTTATAATGTAAGAATAACTAACAGCAGTAACATTATGCAGATTGCAGCCATCATCATCTCAGGTGTTGTCGTGGTTTAAACCCAAACAACCAACCACGCAGCTCAACCCCCCTTTACTTGCCCTCCCCTGCTTCCAGAGAGATGGGGGGAGAATCAAAAGAATGCAACTTCCACAGGTTGAGATAAGAACAGTTTAGTAACTAAGGTATAACACAAATCACTGCTGCTACCACCAATAATAATAACGATACAGGAAAAGAATACAGCATCCCATCAACCACAACAGATAACTCACGACACCCCACCAACCGAGTGCTGACCGACCACCTCTTCCAACAACCCCAAGAGAACTACGCCTTCCGGATCACTCCCAGTTACCTCCTGGGCATGACGTGCTATGGTATGGAATACCTCTTTGGTCAGTTTGGTCCTGTCAGTACAGTCCTGTCCCTCCTTCCTCCCAGGCCCCCCTCCTCCCCGGCAGAGCATGAGGCTCACAAAATCCTTGGTCAGGGCAAACATCGCTCAGCAACAACCAAAAACATCGGCCTTATCAGCCTTGTTCCCGGGTTAAGTCAAAACACCAGCTACTAAAGAGAAGAAAAGCTGACTGCAACTGCTGAACCCAGGACAGGTGTAAACCAAGATATGAATGTACTCTACTAACTTCTGCTACTAGGAAAGCACAATCTAAAACGGAGACCCATGTTTTTGCCAGGATTTCAGTGAACAGCAGTGGGTGGGTTCTCACATGAACAGGTCCACTGGCAATTTTAGGGAACGCTTGTGAAAGCAATCACCCAGCCACAGAGACAGTGCGTCTCAACCTGGCCTTAACTGACATCCCCAATCTGGCAGCTGTGTTTTGCATGCTGGTAATGCTTTCTTCTCCTCAGTTTAATACCTTTTCAACTTCCATGCTAAAAATGCACAGAAAAAAAGTGCTTCTTTCCTGGGCTGAGAGCCCAGCCACTACATTAATATTTTTACCTCTTTGAGTTACCCCTCTAAGGTCCCATATGGTATGTTCTACAAATTGTTGCCAAATTTCAAGCCACATTGCTAAAAATTCCTCCAGACGTCTTTTTATTTCTTCATTTCTATATTTCTTTTTTGAATACCATCTTTCTATAAATATTCAGTAAGTGATGGCAGGCTTTGGCATTTTTGCTCAAAGAGAGCATTTTTATTTATGTCAGCAGGAGGTTATAGGACTGCACATGGAACATTTACTGTGAACTATTAGCTCCAAGTGGTGGTTGTTGGATGCAAACATACTGTTCAATCTTCTTATCAACGATCTGGATACAGCGCTTGAATGCATCATGGGCGAGTTTGCTGATGATGTTAAGCTGAGAGGTGTTGTTGGCTCTCTTGACGGACAAGAGGTCTTGCAGAGGGATCTAGGCAGACTGGAGTATTGGGCAAACATCAGCGGTATGAAACTGAACAAGAGCAGATGCTGAATTGTGCCCGTGGGATGGAGACATGCCAGCCACAAAAGTGTAACTTGGAAGAGAGGTGGCTGGAGAGCAGCCCTGCAGAAAGGGATCTGGGCACACTGCTTGGCAGCGGGCTCAGTGTGAGCCAGCAATGTGCCCTGGCAGCCAAGAGGGCAAGGCACATCCTGCGGTGCACTGAAGGGGTGCTCTCACTGCTGATCTCTCCTTAGGGATAGCAGTGCTTGAATGCAAGCCACCAACTGACTTGCCTGTTTCATTTCTTGTTTAGAAGAAGTTTTAAAATTATAAATAAGGTGCTTATGGGAATCAAGTTTCAAGCAGCTTTCAGATCTGCTTGCACTGGTTAGTAACTCTGGTTTGTGCTACACATAGCCTATTAAGGCAAACACAAAGGAAAGCATAGGTATGCACCTTTAGGAATATTTCTTCTAAGCACAGAGCCAAAAGCTACTGCACTAATTTTTGTGATGCCAAAGAAACTCACAGAAGTCTACTGCTGGCATAAGGTGAAGAGTATACCAAGATCTTTCCTAGTATTGGCACATAGATGGAATGGCAAAAATAACCCTCTTGTTCCCCAAACACACAATTTTGTACAGCAAAGAACAATACAAGCTACTTCCTCAGGCCCTGAGAAAGGAGGGGAAAAAAACAAAACCCAACCACCCTCCCCCTGCAATACACATGCGCAACTTTGGTTGACATCGGGCAACATCACATACCTACGAATCAGTCTGTCAGATTAGAAATTGCCTCCTTAATCTCGCACACATGGTCCCCATTACAGCATTTAACAACAAGAAAAATCCCTGTTTATGTTCAGAATCAAATCCACAATCCCCACACTGGCCATGTAACAACTTTCTTATCTTTGAATTTGAGCTGTTCTCCCTCCTCATGCCAGAGCAGGCCAATACCAGTTTTCAGGGTAATGAAAACAACTTTAAAATTAATCAGTCATGCACAGGACATTCAGGATTTAACTGTATGGTTTTCTTTAGACATGCTTCCCTCCCCCTGCCATTCCCCACCCCATATGTTATTTACACAGCTTAGATTAAGATGCAGACTTAGATTTTTCTTCCTAATACTCAACAATAAAACTGGGGTGTTCGAACATGGATTAATAAGTTCTAGGCTACAAACTCTGTATAGTTACAGGGCATGAAGATAAACTGCTTTGGAAGCAGAGTGGCAGGGGGACTCAAATAATAGTCAGGACTGCTATATTTGTAAAGAAACAGAGCTCAATCAGAATTTTTCTTATATGACATGTTAATTCCTCTTGATCTTTCACTGTGAACATCAGCAAGAGCCTAGCCCTGCCTTCTCTATAACTTTCCATTAGGTAGTTGAAGACACCAGTAAAAGAGTTTCCCTTGTCCTACCTTCTAGAACACATAAAAGTGTTTCTTCTGAAAGTATAAAGAAAAAAACCTAAATGTGTTCAAAAATAGAAACATCAGTGCAAAGCTGATAGAATTACCTCTCTGTCCTATAGGCAATGAAAAAGATGGTGATTTTGACTGATTACCATGTAACTGTAATAACAGTATGTGCTGGGGTATGCAAGAACCAGTAGATGTTATGCAGTGCTGTGCATTTGTTGTCAGAGATAGATGGTACCAATTGGATGAAGTAGCTGCATTGAATAATTTATTGAAAGCATTATCTTAGTATAATCTGAGTATCACACTCTACTATGATAGAGCTTTGATGTTCATATCTAGCCAGGTCAGATAAAAGATGATGCTACCTTATTCCCCCACACAAGAAAATTACATTGTTCTTTAAAGCCTTTAAAGAGAAGGATTTTAAACCAGTTCATCTGGCTCTCAGAAGTATTTTGCTAGAGGAAAAAGAATGTTACTGAGTTACATGCACTCATAAATAACAGCCAGCAGCTGGTTTACAATCCAGTAAGGATACCTCAAGCCTGATGTCTAACCTGAAGAAATGGAGCATCCTTATGAAGCAAAAATATTTAGCTCACGTGTCTGAGACAGGAGAATACTTCAAAGGTTTCATTAAGACTTCAGGATTTGCATTCTCTAGTCTGCTAAGTTCAAAGTAAGCTTCAGTGAATTCACAGCAACATTTTGGGGTGGGTTTGTTGGGTTTTTGTTTGGGTTTTTTTCAAAGAGATTTTTCCATGGAAATAATTCTTTGTCAGTGGACTCTTGTGCTCAATTTATAGCTTGGGTTCCTTAAAGTACATTGCATGAAAACACTTGGTTTTTTGTTCATGAAAACACAGTACTCTTGTTACCTCTCACCTCAGTACTTCAGTACTTTAAAGTGTTTAAGCTCAGTAGAAGTCTATTTCAGGAACAGCAGCTGGAACTCATGTTCTTATGCTGTCTGGATCCCAAATATGATTATCAAATTCGGTCTGGACTTATGCAGGTATAGGAAGTTGAGACTGTACAAAAAACCCCAATTCTAAGCAGGTTGGAAGGTAAACTATGTTTCAGGTTCTGCCTTTCAGTTATGTATTCATAAAGTTGTAGTTTCAGAGACCCTGCAGAAAAATCTACCATACTTACTCATTTTCAGAGTCTACTACAGCTCAAGAAACGGGAATTAAAAAAACCAACCATCTATTTTGCAATCAGGAGGAAACAATAGATTTCCTCACAAGATAGAATAAAACACTGAACCAGGACAAGAAGCCTATTAGCTTCCTGAGATCACACAGTGAGCATTAGGGACACTGAAGAGCAAGTGGAATCTTTTTTACAGTAAAGTTAGCAAGCTAGTCAAACTGCTTGCTTCCTAGTTAGAGAGTGCACCTTCCCCTCCTTCACCCTGCAGGGAAAGAGCATGAAGGCATTGTGGTCACCAACAGCTTGCCATACAAGACACATTCCCACCTATTCACATGGCTGGTATTTGTCCATTTGCTGGAATGACAGCAGTCTATGAAGGTCATTGTTTTCACAACAAAACAATTGGTTAGCTATAAAATGCAGGAAGTAAACAACACATCACAGCTGATATTCAGAGAAGCCTGAAACTGTAATCTGGGAGAATTGTACAAATTTCAATCCTTTATAGATTTTTAGCTTTCTTCCCCCCTCCAAAGGGCAGCCCCTTTATACATAGATTTTATCATATTCCAAAAGTTTTATAATCATTAACATATGCCAGTGCACAGGAGCAGAGATGAAAATTCCCTCTCACCCTTTTAATTGCAATTACTGGTTTAAGAAACACATCAACTTTTAAAGGCACACTCATTGCATTTCAAAGTACTCTAGCCTCATTTTTCATCCTGAAGGTTAATTGCATGCAATCATTTTCTGAGGTCTGCTACAGTCATAAATTGGCACAGAAAGCCAGTTCTTGAGCCATCCTTGCTACACAATACTTCAGTAGTCAATATTGACATTAGCTCTCATCTATACCAGAGAGGAAAGAAACTATGCTCCTGCTCATCTCTTGTCTCATACACTTTGCATTTTACTTCTTGCCTTCAGCACTCTCTCAAGATCATCTTTATGACACTTTCATGGCAAGGATTGACTAATTTATTTTGGAAAATCTCTGTATAATAGAAAATCCTCAATTCTATTACCTGTTCTGTAGTTCTTCCTTCTCTATCCCTCTGAGTACATTCACAGTGCGCATGTGACTCTTCAGGTCTGGTGACAGATGTGGTAGGTAGAGTTCAGTTTATCAATTTTTAGCTGTCTCTAGTACAGATGGGTACATGTGAGCTCTAGCGCAGGGTAAATTCTTATTTCTCTCAATTGCTCAGAACTCAGTTAATCTAATTTCTCCAGAAACAACATTTTTCAAACAGTTTGCATCTGCTCAACATGTGGCTATACAAACATCTATTGTTGGTATAATGCCAGGACAGCCTAGGGGCAGGAAGAATACCTGGGAACCAGATGGAGCCAAGTATTTTTGAGTCATTCTTGCCTCTAAAGAAATGCATTTGAGTTAAGACTGACTTTCATGAGACATTGTCTGGCCAGCTGTATCTCAAAACCACCAGTCACCGTTGCACAACTATTTGGGTAGCCATTTAATGAGCCGGTTTGGAGAACTGACCTGGCTTGATAACAATATATAATATTTTCCCCTTTCCCATTCCCCCTTAAATCTTACTTTAATATAGGTTCTGTTCCCTCCCTGGGTCACAGCACAGCCACATTGGTAGAACTGAGAGGGTTATACAAAAAGAGAGGAAAAACAATCACCTGCAGTCACCTGTCAGTATTTCCATTAAGGAAATCAGTCTGACAATAGCTGTTCCTCCTTAATTTCACAGCTTTTATTTCAGAGCAGCATACCCAAACCCTTGTATTTTCTTTGATTTCTCAGTCCTACCACATAGCTTTTTAGTAAAAGAAGTTATTACCTCTGCCTACAAGTCTTCCCTCACTCAGGAAATGGAGGAGTGGGAAGAAGTTGTTGAACAAACAAAATAGAATAAAGCCCTCTAGAGCACCCCATTCAAACCTGAAGTCTCTCTAGAGATTTAATTTCAATGAAAAGTAGTGCCTAAACATTAGCTACAAGTTGTTCATGTTTAATTTTTATCCCATGAGAAGACCCTTTACTGACAGTTACCAAAGACCAACTAAGAAGTGCGTGAGTTACCTACCCTTCTTATCCATCCTTTTCATTTTTTTCTAGCCACTCCTGGTTATACACATGCCTTTATCAGGTGCCTGTGGATACGGCTCATATGTAGTGGTTTGGCTGCATGCCAGATCATTTGAGCACAGATAAACATGTCATGGATGGGACTTGGGACATCTAAGCTTTCCTTTTGATATCTATAGCATAAGAGGTTCACACCCATGCTGGTCACTGTGATTCTTTATGGAGACAACAGAAGGAACAAACACTGCTAACGTGCAGTCCAGCTCATTCCAAATTGGATATCCAGACCATACTTCTTAGTTTGTTCATATAGCTGATGCTTGTAGAACTTGCCCATACAGAGGACCTGAGGGGCTGGACATGGGCAGACAGTAACAGGAAGCTAGGCTTTTATTCTTCATATTCAAAGTGGCAAAGACTGATGTTATATAACAGGACTTGACAGTGGCATTTGGTCAAGTTCCCCAAGCATCCAAATATTCATCTGTTCATCTCACTCCACTTACTATTACCTCTCCTTTCCAATTTCTTTCTAACCACTTTGCTCCCTCTGAGACTACAGGAAAACCAGGTTATGCTAAGCTAGGCATCAGAAGCTATCTTAATGGCTTTCCAAGAGCACAGAGTACTCCATGATCTTACTGCCTTAACAGTTCCTTGAGATTCATTAAATACTAAACACTCTTCTCTCTTCTTCAAAGAAGAACAAGCTTCTTGCAGCTTAGTTTCAACTTAGCTTCTCTTTCCAGGACTAGAACAGCCTGAGGATGCCATACTATATTGAGAGACCCAGAAACAGTATTTCATCCCTTCTCTGTCAAAGCTGTTCACATTGTGATACACTAGACAGATAATCATCAAGAAAGGGAGATTTCCATTGTCCTTGTGTTCCCTTCCTTTCCCCACTCTCTGCTTCTTCTGACCTCCTTATGAGGGTGCCTTGTCAACATCCTGGTTGCCAGGGCAATCAATCCTGCCTCAGGACATTTAGACAATTTCCCCATATGTCAGACTTCTTTTCTAGCCATTTCCTTTCCAGCACACCCTGAACAACTCACAGTTTTGCCTTTGGCCTGACACAGCCTCCCCTCTATTGCATTTTTCTCCTCCTTCTCTGGCCATGTTTCCTTTTTTCCATTTCAAGCCAGAGGGCAAATGAGCAGTGACCTCTGTAGCTGGCACCCGGACCTCTCCTGCAGCTAGAGAGGAGCCAGCCCTTGCATGAGAGGCGGCCAAGTCCCTTTCCCAGGAGAGGATATTCAGCTCCTCACAGCNATGTTTCCTTTTTTCCATTTCAAGCCAGAGGGCAAATGAGCAGTGACCTCTGTAGCTGGCACCCGGACCTCTCCTGCAGCTAGAGAGGAGCCAGCCCTTGCATGAGAGGCGGCCAAGTCCCTTTCCCAGGAGAGGATATTCAGCTCCTCACAGCAGATGCACTCTGCTGAGAAGCTGAACAGAGTAAAAGTTAGATATTGATTAATCCTCTGTTTGTCTCTTTTCTTCTATGTCGTCTTCTCTCAGGAGAATGAGGTAGCTATAATAAAAAGAGCTTTCCCCACATTTTTATCCCTAAAGTACAAACTACACCTAGAAGAAACTCATACAAAATTCAGTTTACCAGGTTAAAAAATAATAAAAATAGTAATAAAAATTTAAGAGCCTAGGTTCCAGCAGAGTACAGAAGTACCACAATAGTACAGCTGGTCAATTAACTTCTTGCAGATAGCATTTTCTGTGAGATATTTTGCTTTCAGTGAATGAGTGTTCAAACACACAAATTTCTGCTTTTCAGTTGGGTTACCCATGTGCTATTTATGAACCCAGAAAGAGCAGGAAACACTAAAAAAAATAAAAAAGGAAAATCCTTATCTCACGGGGTAATTTTTCCTTGTCCTTAAGTTTAAAATTGAAGGAGGTTAGGTCTGACTTGCATACCTTTTGTTCAAACCTATATGTGAAACCACTATCAGAACCCTGCATTAACTCCACTGCCCGACAGAACTATGCAATACAGCCCTACACCGAGCTACACAGTGCACTCTTTAAGTGACATTTGCATTTGAACCACTCAGACTGTGTGTTTGCTGGCCCTTGCAGGGCCCCAGTGCATGCCCTGGGCAACAATGGCTACTGCCATTTACACTGTGTTACACTGTCTGTGGCTTTAGATAGTGCAAAGTCAGCACTGAATGAGTTGAAAGGAAGAAGTAAACCCAACTTCTTGTGTGTCCAGGACTCCTATCGCTAAATAATAAAAATGAAAATTTAAAAAAGAAAAAATCATGCATGAACGTATTAATTACACTTCTGGCTCGGCATTCAGACTTGGCATCACACACAGGGCTTTGATTCTGTGATGATCTTAACTGCCTTTAAATCCCTTTTTGATCTAAATAGGAAATGGAGGCAATTGTCTTTCAAGGCTTCTGGCTCTCCCCAGGTTTGTTGCTGTTTTTAACATGCTGCAGGACCTTCTCTTTCAAGGTTAATTTTGGCTTCACCAGATGAAAACAAGTCACAGTGACACGCAGCACTAGAGCTGTCCAGCTTCGCGCAAACTAATTCTATGAGTTGTCTGCATTATTCTAGCCCTGCTTTGCTTCTTTCCCTGCAGAGTGTCATAGTATAACTGATTAGCACACCACAAATTCAGCAACTATCAGGCCAAGCAACTGGAAGGATTTTGCATGGCAGACACTTTCTCAAAATTGATTTTATTTGATAAACACAGGAATGCCAGCTCCGTCCCTGTAAAGGAGAGTGATGAATGGTACGTCTGAAGTGCCCAGTGCTGGCTTCCTGTCACAGGAATGCCACACTCCCCTTTCTCCAGGACTAAGATAAGCCCAACTATGTTTAGTAGCTTTCGCCAGCAGACTGTATATCAGAACAACCAAAGCTGCTGTTTGACATATTGGGTGTCCTGTCAGCACAAAAATGCTTTAACCTTTAGCTGGTGTTGCACATACTGTTAACATTAGAGCCCTGCATAAATCTAGGTAACCTATGGAAAAATGGTAAGGTGAGAGGGAGGTTAAAAACTACTGTGAATTAAAGAATGAATTGATTTGAGGGAGCCAAGACATACAGATCTTGCTGTAGTACTTTGGAAATTGAGTTCATGCTTTTACTAATGTTGCTATAAAGTCCTGTGGGACTTATGGCTTCCAAGTTGTGGGAAACAAACTTTAGCAGAACAGAGAACCCTGGAAACCAAACGTAAAAGATAAAACAGGGCAGAGACACTAGTTTTCTCTCCATCAGAGCTGCCCTAGAGAAGTAATTTCTGCACTAATAGTCACAGAAACACGAAGGCATTTGAAACAAAATTACCCTAGGATATCTAATGAAATGTTTTCTTTAAGGCTGAAAGTAGCAATGCAAAAGCATAACTGGGATATGATCTGAAAGTCCATGGTGATTTTCACTCAGAAACATTCACACTTCTAGACTGTCGGCTGTTGACATTACCAAAGTCATTACCTTTGTCGTGGTTTAAACCCAACCAACCACGCAACTCATTCACTCACTCAACCCCCCTTCTTGCC
>NDXB01001981.1:0-25027 GCA_002631895.1 Agapornis roseicollis
ACAATGCTCCAGGTGAGGTCTCCCGAGAGCAGAGCAGAGGGGCAGGATCACCTCCTTGGACCTTCTGGTCACGCTCCTTTGGATGCGGCCCAGGATAGGGTTGCTTTCTGGGCTGCAAGCGCACACTGCAGCCGGCTCATGTTCATGTTCTCATCGACCACCACCCCCAAAGTCCTCCGCATGCCTGTGAGCAGGTAATGTCCTTCCATCATGTTCAACAATGGGAAGTCTTATTTTATTGGATGAGCCACCAGGAAGTACAGGGCCTGATGGGGTTCCTGTGCTGCAAACCAGGTTGAGGAGAAGCGGAGATCCTGAGGAACCAGCTGAGGCCTGTTTTGGCAGAGTGAGCAGTGACCATCTCTGTTTTCCAAACATGTACTCACAGAGTCAGGTTCCTTCCCCTTGGAACCATTCCCCATTCATACACAACTCGCTGGCAAGCAAATCACCCTGATTCTCAGGTCAAAGAGCCCCCAGCCTGTCTCTGTCCCATTACTCCTGGATTTGGAGGTTAGGACAGTTTCCGCAAGCTGTGTGAGCTTTCATCTAGGTGAAAAGTAGGGAAAAGAGTTTTCCCTTTGCATATTTGTACTTATANTCTCAGGTCAAAGAGCCCCCAACCTGTCTCTGTCCCATTACTCCTGGATTTAACTTCTTGATCAAGCTTACATTTTTCCTTTTCCCCTTCTTGCTGTTCACAACCTTTACAACCATACCCCCTGAACTCCATCTCCTCTCCCATTTGACTATTGCTACCATACTGGTGTAGGAGAAGCCCTGGCCCCTACAAAGATCCCTGTGTCTTTATAGGAACAGTTAACAGAAAACAATCATCACAAACGTAACGCTAACAGCACAGGATGGCCACAGAAGGTGATCCAAGCTACAAGGCATACACAGATTTAAAAAGCCAACTTTAGCAACACACTGTCAGGATTTCTTTGCCCTGCCCACTCTCAAAAGCAACTATCCAGGGCATTAGTTTAACTTAAATACCTTTCTATTTTTGAGGGTGCCCTGGAGGTAAACGCCAGGTCAAAGATTTAATTTAAGGGGATTAAACATAAAATCAATGTATAGTTTTTATTTACTCAAGTAAGACGCAGCAGTGAGGTTTTCTAAAGCCAAGCTGCAGATACTGGTTTAAACAAATCATTAAGCTTGCAAAATAAACGGTACAGCATCTTTTTTCAGCCAAGCTGCTCATGGACCTACCAGAGAACATGAACCACCATGAGATGGGATCTGGGCAGGAGCCTGGAGCCTCTAAGACTGTTCTGTCCACTGCTGCTCACCCCCAGACCACCCCCCGACCAGGGGTGAGCAGCACATGTCTGCACATGGGGACACCCACTGCCCCCTGGCCTCTAGACAGTTCAGTCCATGTCACAGACTAATAACTGTACCTGGGCCATGTCCTTCTTAGTGGTCTCAGAATCTCCTACTCCCACTATTCCCTTCTTCCCTACTGCACAATGAATGGATATTATTTCCCAACTGACTTCGACACCCGCGGTATGGGAAGCATAATAACTATCTGATCCATGAGTATTTTATCACTTAGGTTCCAACAGCTCTTAAAAAGTAACATTATTACGTTTATATACTTACACATTACAAGGCCAGGTTGGATGGGGCTTGGAGCAACCTGGTCTAGTGGAAGGTGTGCCTGCCTGTGGCAGGGGTTGGAACTGGATGAGCTTTAAGGTCCTTCCCAACCCAAACCATTCCATGATTCTATGATTCTACATAGCTCCTCAGCAAAGCATCTTCAAATGCACTTGGCTTTCAGTAACATTTAGGAATTCATCTGGGCTGCATGAGAGGTACACAGCAAACAAGGCCTGCTTGCTGCTCCTGGTTATCCCAGGGATAACGTACAAGAGAATGAGGAAGAAGTTACTAAGCTATAGAATTCACCCTCCTTTATATACTGGTTCTACAGTAGCACAGCATTATACCTTACCCTGCCCATAGCTAAGCCAGGCTGACGAGTGGCTGGTTTACACTGGCCAGTTCTAACTGTCACACAACATTAATTATTGTAGTTAAAGCAGATAAGAGCAAGAAAATATAAAAAGACAAAAAAAGACTTTCCAAACGTGCTCACTGGGGAAAGGCCAAAGAAATGGAGTTGTTTAATCTAGAAAGGCCATAAATAAAAGGGATGTGCTATTGATATTCCAATACGTGAAAGCTGCTTCTCTTCTACAGAGGCTGGTGATCAATTATTCCCCATTTTGATTGTGGCCTGGCTTAATTTACCACAAGGGAGAAGGGAATGAGATACTTGGAAAAAGATGTTTCAAGCTGTAAGCGTCCTTCCACACCAGAACAGGCAAAACAGGGCAACCCTGGGCTGGCATTCCAAGCAGACTGTCAAACATGAGCTTAGATAAACATCCATCAGAGATGATCCGAGTGTACTTAACCCCGCAAAGGGAATGGCTGATCTTCCGGGACCTTCTCACTACTGTGTCTTGGTGATGCCTCTGGCAAAGGTGACAGATGGAGCAGACCACAGGGTGAGAGCAGGTGGGGTTGGATGGATGTGGGGATGCAGCCGCGAGGCGCAGAGCAGGACACAAGGAGCAGCGACACGGACCTGCAGGCTCTGCAGGCAGCATCCTTTCCAACCCTAACTATTCTATGATTCTATGAAGGAAATGGATGCATCTGGGTCATCTGCACTGATCTGTCTAAACAGGATCTTCTCTTACCCTTCAGCTTCTGTGAGTTCCTTTTCTTCCCCTAGCTGAGGTTAATTAAGCTCTTGTGAACAATGCTCTGCAGTCTGCTCACGTAATAGGTACGAAGGGTTCATAAGGAAAAGATGAAGCCAAATTTGATGGGAGCACAGAACAAAGTTTGACACATTATATAAACCTACCACACTCTGCTCCCTGCATGCACTGGGGGCTTACAGCTGAAGTGCCTGTACTCAGGGGATGGACCTGCCTCGATGACCTGCTCAGGGTATTTACTGCTCTCACTCCAGCTTAACTACCCCCATTTCATTGTCCCTTCTCTGAAGGGCAGGGCAGGAGGGAGACCTTTTTTAGCTGTTCTTAGAAGAAAGGAATCTCCTTTGTGCCCATTGTAAGGAAACCAAGGCTGAACTTCCATTGGGAAGCTTGAAGCTGGGTGTGCCTTCCACAATAAATCATGCACCTACCCCCAAATTACTGCAGTGGGTATTGATATCTGTAGGAAGGATTACCCTGTAAATCAGGCTGTTCAATTAAATTGATTTGGACTTGTCTTCAGCACTGCTTTCTCCTCCTGCTCTCTAGCTTTAATCAATCCCTTCTTTCTGCCACAAGCACCCCTTTGCAGGCTGTGGTTGTGTTAGCCCCTGTAAGAGTCAAACCCTCCGGTGATGCTGCAGAGGTAACCAGATACTCACCACAAGGACAGCAATGTGCCTGCTCAGCCAACTGCTAGTGCAAAATGGCAGTAGAATTAAAAGCTATTTAATGGCTTACACAGCACTTGAGGAGGGAACTTCACCTCCATCAGGGGCACAGGTAAGTTCCTGAGAGGACGAGGTCCCAGGTAGTTTGTTCCCATTAGCTTTGTGTGCAGCCACTGTCACCCATTTCAGAAACTACTCCTATTTATTCCTGGGGGTGATGTGTGAGGATGGATGGGGAGGCCTTATCCAAGGGTTCTGATTTTAGGATGGCACGTTTTTGCAAGGGCTGTGGTTTACTCTACCCTGGGTCACACACTGCTCCTCATGCATAAAACAAACCATCTGTAAAACACAAGCGGAGAAAGCAGTTTCCAGCCATGAGTCACCAGATCCCTCTTACGAGCTGACAATACAAAAGATGCCAACCACAGAATGATCTGACACAAGCTCCTCATTGCATATGTAGGTTATTGGTCCTGGCTGTCAATATCCAGCACACTCCCATAGCAGAGCGGTTTCAAAGTGACTTGAGGGAGAACTCCACACTTGAGTCCCTGGGTCCCGGGCTCTGGAGCGCAGCTCCTGAGGTTGGTTGGGACTGGCTGCGGGTCTCTGGGTGAAATGGAATCTCCCCCTCAGTCCCTCCCCATCTCTGTAATGGGATAATGATGCTGGTTAATTTTACAGTGCAGATCGGAGCGGCAAATAGGTCCTCAGTGAAAGACCCATTGGAAGCCTTTGATGCACAAGAGCATCAGATTCAGAGGCTGCATTTCTGATACCAGAAACAAACCTAAGCCCTGCTGTGGCTGGATGGCACTAACTGAGTTTTGCTATCACTGCTGGACACAGCAGTTTGGGATGAGTCTGCCTTTAGGAGCAGGGAAATGGGATGAAGGATGGATCCTATTATATCGGGGATGTAGCAACATCTCTCCAACACCACCTCAGCCACTTGCCTCCTACCACAAGCTTCCTAGGATAGGTCATATTGGTACAAGATCCCCAGGGCTGCCATGGGGTGAGGAGACCTGAAACCTCTGTGATAGCTGTTCAGGTAACTCCTCCTTGCCCGGGGAGCTGGGCACATTCCTGATGGATTATTCAGCAGCGTCTGTCTCCCGAGCCAGGCAGAGATGTTTGATTCATTCCTGCCAGCTCCATGAAGCTGCAGTGTGGGATTGGAGGGGGAGGACTGGAGCTGAAAGCATTGCTGGGGAAATGCTATTTTTGCTCTATGTATTTAGTAGAACATCGGTGGCATTTTGGTGCCTTGTTCCACCTCAAGCCCAGTCCCATTGGTGAGGTCAAGTGTGTTCCCAAAGAGCTAATCGCAGGAGATGGGAACCCTCCTGCAGCCACTCAGCAATTCTGGTCTCGCCAGTTTGCTCCAGGGGCTTAAACTTGTGCTGCTGAAAGGCCACAGCAGGAAGGGGTTAGAAATTCAGCTCTGGAGGTTGTGCTTGGGAGCCAAACTGACACCCACTGCAATCCCAGGAGCCATAAACGAGGCACAGAGTGTGTTGTACAGCATCTTGCCTCTTGCGTGGCTCTGTGGGTAGGCTGAAACTGTCCCCTACCCAGAAAACACAGGCTATGCAGGACTCTCAATCCAGCCCTTTCTGGATTTCACCACTGAGGGTCACACAGGGCTGGTTTGCCTGTGAAAAGGAATGTTTTCTTTCCCGGAATATGCCATGTCTGAAAGCTAAAGTGCTTTTTCTAATACATATCCTGTCAATTGCTGGAATTCATCCTTTGTGTTCTGCTATCTGCTAGCCAAAGAGACTAATGGGAAGATCAGACTTCCTTGTTGTGTTCTATGGTCTGGACCCGCACAAACCTTGTTTGCAGCCATTCTCATCAATGGGCAAGAACCAGGCTTTGGGAACACTGTTCTCTACAAACTTGCTTTCATACTTTGCCCATTTCCACCCTGCTGCAGGCTGGAGCCAGGCCTGACCCAAACCAGGGCAGTTTGTGGAGATCTGTGCTACTGAGAGGGAAAGGGAAGGGGCAGGATGTGCTGCACAAGTCACCCAGTGTTCCCTGTGGGTCTAAAAACCACTTCAAGTGACAGGAATTGTCCCCATGCTGCTCAGTGTTTGCAAACAAGACTCTCAGCTGGCCCCAAGAGACCTATTGAGCCTGTACTAAAAGCAGGGCCATTGTTTTGGTGCAAAGATCCCCCCATATTTTGAACAGAAGCAATATGGGAAGTAGACTAAAAGGGCTCAGAAATGTCTCTTTTATCTTCCCATTTGGAAACCTGAACTGCAGTGGGGTTTGACAGGATTATTTTATTTACTCTCTCTCCTATAGCAGTGCTATTTCTGGCTGACTGTCTGGCGATTGCTATTAAACTGCTCTCATTTTGCTTCTCATCCAACCTGCTTTGCTCCCAGAGCTCAAGGGAAGACAGCAATAGCAATAAACCACAAGCTGGAGTTTGCATTGCCTTTTGATTACAAGAGACACATAAAAACTGAAAATGAAAACTGAATGTGTTTCATACAGTCACAGATCTTTCTGCGCTGTCAGAAAACACTAAACACAGAGCCCCATCAAGGGCTGCTGCACTACTGGTGACAGAAAAGCATCATTTGGTGCAGAAACTCTGTTAACTCCTCATACTTCATACCGTCATTTCCAGCCTCAATGCCACAGCGCTCTTGAGCTCATTGGAAAATCCAAACTATGATCCGAGAAAAAGGAAGATCCTCACCTATTCCATGATGTGCACCTCGAGCATCCCCTGGCGTAACAAGCCACAGTCAGAATTAAGGCTGCGTATCACAGGCCTGGAAGTAAAGTACTGTGATTTGCTCATTTAAAGCATGCCTGTGTCAAACTCTCTCAACTTGAGGGTGATAAGAAAAGTAGACCTTGTGCCTTTAAGGCAACAGGTTTTAATCATCAAGGTTTGACTTCATTTCTTGGTAATTATGGTCAGCATACTGGAATATGTATTCTTCTTTCCTGATTATAGACATATGGTTAAGCCAAGCTGAGGCCAGTGCTTGCTTCCTACACAGTTTATTCCCTTCTTTTCCAAAAGGCATTTTTGCATTAGGGTAACCAAATGACAGCCTTTCTTGAAGACAGCACCACTGTGTCCTCAGGCACATTGCAACGTCCCAGCTCTGGTTCAGGAAACACAGGCAGAAAATTCATTAGCAGAGCCTGACATTAATCCAATAGCTAAAAGTTCCCCAGCTTTGCAATGATCTAAATCATGAGCTCTCCCAGTGGCTCTTTATCAGGGACTGCAGGCATCCAAACCAGCTCAGTGCTCCCCTGCTGAGCCAGGGCCTGGGAATGCTCTGCAGCACCTACCTGCACCCTCTGCTGTTTCAGCATTCACTTTATTAAAGGCTGAAGTGGTCGACATGACCATTTCATGTTATTAAGCTTGGTGGTGACACTGAGAGGGAACCAGTGCTGTCTCCGATGGCAAAGTCTAACCAAAGAGATCTGTAAAGCTCAGAAATCATTTTGATATATGAAATTCTCCCTCTGGAAGCTGGCTGCCACTGAGGAGAGCTGCCTGCTATAATGTCAGCTTCCCCACCTGCTGCCACTGCTCTTCATGCAGCCCTTGTAAACCTCAGTGCAAGTTTCCTGCTTGGAAGAGAGACATAAATATACCTTTTCTGGCAGCAGTAACATCTGTCAGCACATTTGAATGCGGCCCTTTGTAATTACTCATTTTCACAAACTAGGTCTGAAGTCCTGTCAGTACTCCCAGACGTGGTGGCCATGGAAATGCATTCGGAATTTCTCAGTCTGAGGCAGCAGAACTTCCACTGGCAACCAGGGATGGTGCCATCACACGCTTCCTGACAGCTGCACTGTATTAATGACTAGTTCATCATAGTCAGATTGATACAGTCATAAAGTTCAAGACTGTTAATGACTAACTGTTAAAGACATGTCAGTGACTTTCCTCATATCCAGCCCCCTGCGTGCAAACAAACCATGAACCCGGTAACCACCTGTTGCCTGTATGCCCGTTTGCAAAGACAGGCCCTTGGCTCAGCTCACACTGCAGAAACCCTTGGCAAAATCCTAGGAGATGCAGCCAGTGGGAAGAAAACATGGACACGTTGAAGAAGCTGCTCCACCAGTAGCTCTCAGTCCATCCCACCCATCTGCTGAGTCCAGACCACCTTTAGGAGATGAGTGAGCAATAGGATACAAGGGGTATGCAAAGATCAGGATCTGGTCCACCAGCAACTCATGTAATCGGTGTCTGCCACAGAATCCATGTGTATTACTAGGGGATTCAACAGCACAGAGCTGCTGCAGTGCAGACACGTAGCAGGGAGACAACAAGTCGTGGAGGTGAGGATGATGTGCAGGTAACTGCAATGAAGAGATGGAGGAGTGGGAGGTGTTTGAAATAAATGCTTTTCTTCTAGATGCTCTCAGGGTATCTAACACACTCCCATCAAACTCAATTATCTGTGATATATTTAACTAAGGATCTGGGTTTAGTTCCTTATTTCTATTAAAAATCTCTTCTGACCAACAAACAGGTAAAATTCAAACATTATACTTCAAAACCAAACCTATTCTCAAATAGACTGCATCACGATTGAGGATGTATCACACCTATTAATTTACTGTATCTGAAGCAAACCCACACATGCAGATGTTCTGAAGAGGAAGATTCACTGGGATGTCCATTCTAAGCAGTCCCAAAGCTGGGTATGTTGATCAGGCTCATTGACTAAACAAACCTCATGCAAAACAGGTCAGGTTGTCCATGAATTTCTCACTGCCTGTGCAGCCCTGCACCTGTCTGAGCTCTGAGACCTTCTGGACATCTCAAACATTCCCTTCTGGACTCAGACAACTCCAGCTCCTGAGGGTTTGCTGAAGTGGGACATCAAAGCACTAAGCTCAGGCCGCGCACAAGCACCTGAATTCCTGTGCCTGGCGCCAGCCTGCACTGCAAATGTCTCAGGACATGGTGCTCTGCCCATGCTTGGCCAGGATCCCTGTGGACCTGGTCCCTGGGGATGTGGAGGGCATATTCCATATCCCTCAGAGTAACTTTAAAGCATGGGGTAAGGAAGGCTTCCTGCACCATGATATAAAAAGTGCTTCCCAAAGAAAGCCCCAGGATACAGTGCTCTGGATCTAAAGCAGAGGTTATCCTGCTAGATGACTGCCTGCTGGGATCTGTAACAGCCAAGCCTGACACAAGAGTCATGACAGCAGAGGTTATAAATCATTCAGATATATTTTATACGGGATGTGTGATCCCAAAATGTGAGCTCACACTCCTCTGGATTCCATGCTCAGTCTTCCTTAATAATGTCCACGGAAAACATAACCAAGATGGGAAAATCCAGCTGCAACCCCATCTCCCTCGTACCCCGACACTGAAAAGTAACAACTCCAGTTTGGTGCTGGAAAAAGAGACGCAGGAGAACCTACTACAAAGTATGAACCATGTGCCCTCATATCAGGCTCACCAGATGGGTCACCACACTCTGCCCTGTCACACACACCCACCACATGCCTTTTGGATAAGGGAAGAGGACAGTGTTACACCACAACTGTTTGCATATGGACAGAACCTCTGGAGCCCAAGCAGGCTGCTGGGACTTGCTGAACCCTCTCCAGTCATACTGATGACCAGGGAAATCCCAGCTCTGATTTTCGTGGGAGGTAAGGGAACATTCAATACCACTCTGGATCAGACCCAGGGCAAGCCAAACTGGATGCTGCCTTAGGAATTGGAAATTCAGGGTGACAAACAAAATGTAGGAGGTCAAGATTAAAAACTAACCCCAGCTGCATGCTGCCAGGCTCATTGTGACAGTGCTCCGAACATCTGACTTGGCCAGTGTTGCTCTATGGCTGGCTTTGTTTTTACAGAGCCAGGAAAGAAGTAAAAGGCAACGAGGAAGGGAAAAACAAGCACCCGCATTCCAGAAGGCGAGATTTCAGTCAAGCATGACTCAGGAGCAGAAAGTGCCACCCACTGA
The DNA here is from genome assembly GCA_002631895.1 of Agapornis roseicollis. Taxonomy (NCBI): domain Eukaryota; kingdom Metazoa; phylum Chordata; class Aves; order Psittaciformes; family Psittacidae; genus Agapornis; species Agapornis roseicollis. The sequence continues at coordinate 9,418 of NDXB01001981.1, forward strand.
AGCGCACTGGCCGCGGCGCTGCACACCGCAGCAGCGGGCAGTGATGCTGCCGTGACTCAGGAGCCTCCCACATCCCGGCCCACGCCGCTTCCTGTGGGATACGGCTCTTCTCCGGGGGCTGCCATGCTCCCGGCTGGGTCTCAACCTGGCCTTAGCAGATGAGATGTGACAGAAACACGGTCCCAGTGCGTTTGGCTGCAGCTCGCCCTCGCTCCCAGTTGAAGCCGGGCCAGGGAACTCCCTCAGCACTGTTATCTGTAGGGCTGCAGTGGGAATGTCAGTGAATCCTGGTCAGAGGCACCCAGGGCTTATGGGCTCTGTCACTTCACGTCATACACTTGTGATAGTAATTAGCTGGGATCACCTTAGCAGGACTACAGCAGTACAGCTGTGATGTTGCTGTTTAACACAGCTGCTCCCAAACAGTTCACCTGCTGCTATTAATACTATACCACATTAGCATCAGCATTCCTCACTGCTTTCCTCTGCCTTCATGGCAGAGATATGCCCTGTAAAATCCAGCACAGCAGCTACATGAGCTTTAAAATGCATCTCACCAAGTGACAGCACACACACCCTGCCACGGACCAGGCTGCTGCCTGAGACTTCTTGGAGAGGCAGCAATTACCATTTGAGGCAGTAATTGAGCTGTCTGCCCAAGAGCCAGGCTTCATAGTTCATACAGAAATTCCAGGGCTCTCGACTCCCAAATCACATACAGCAACCAAAACTTCAAACTAGAAGTGAGGCAATGAGCCAAACAAGGGGTGCATGAGAAAAAGGCATGAAATGAACAAGTGGAGGCTGGATTTGCTATGAGCATAAAAATCTCTATCACAGTATACTCAGCATCCTGTAACTCAGTACCTCTAGCATGTGGATTGCCCTTCTTCAGTGCCATCCATGTCCTCTTCTGCACGTGAAGCAAACAGCCACCTTGCCCTACAAATCACTTTGGACTGGAAAGCCTGTCCACAGTACGTCCTTAGCTGTGCTGCTTCCCCCCTGGATGTCCTTACCTTCTTGCAGAGAACCAACTGGTGATCAAAGAGAAAGAAAACACGCTGCTGGTTCCGTCCATAAGGCTGGTAAATCCAGGACATCTCCCCCGTGTAGATCAACTCTGAGCTGCGGTCCAAGATATCGTCTCCCTGGAGGGCGGAGAGAAGGAGGTGGAGTGAACCTCTGCTCCCAGCCAGGGCAGAGGACATGGTTCTCTTTGCAGCATGGGGAGAAGCAATAATTAAATGAGATTTTGGCCCTTCTGAAGCTCTCAAAGCCACCCCCATCTGATGTCAGGCCAGAAACTGGAGATGAGGGATAATTCTGAAGGAAGGGAAGTGTGGACACTCAAAGCATGGTCATTATGGTTCACAGGGCAATGACAAAAGACCTGCTCCAGATACTGTCCCTGCTCCCTCCTGTCCAGCTATCCCAGACCCTGGAAGTAGCTGCAGGTGCTGGTGGCATCCTGAGAGCAAAGCCCCTTCCTCCTGTCCACAACAGAGCCTCTTTATACTCGGGGTAACAAATTCCCTGACACCCACTCTCCCTAGAACAGCATCCCAGGGCACGTCCCCTCCTGAAATCCCAAAGTCATCGACACTGGGCTATCAATTCCCTCACCCATGTGGCTGCCAGAACTCATCCCTCCAGATTGCTGCCTCTTCCCACTCCTTCAGGCGGTTCCAGTCCCTTCTCCCATAGCTCATTAGAGCTCCCCATCTCCCAGAAGCTGTGAGGACCAGCCTGGCTCCCGCAGCCGGCTGCCAGGATGCCCTCACCCTTCCTCTGCCTCCAGCTAACGCTTGTTTTCCTCTCCCAGGTTTTTTTAAGGATTCATGAGCAGATGGTCCTGCAAACACAGCACCCGCTCTCCCACTCTGCAAGGGAACAAATGCACTCACCCTCCACTAATTGGGATGAGCTGGACTCCTTAAAAAGTTAATTAAAATCTATGGATTAAAAAAGGGTGAATTCATCCCCACTGGCCCTCTGGGCATCGCAGTGGCTCTGAACCACCACAGAAGGAATAATCAGGATGACTTCAGCTGAAAGGTAAGGAGCAGGATGCAGGAGCAAGGGAGAGAAAAGCTTTTTTTCCCCTCCTTTTTGGCTCTGCAACTAGTGCAGGTCTGGCTCTGATGCCAAGCTAGAACCAATTCCTGGGACCAGATCATCCCCAAATCTCAGCAAACAGCTTGTAAAGGTTCAGCAGCTATGGGGTATGTAGATCAGCATGCTTCTCTGGTGGAGCTTACACTTGTAGGTGCCAAAGCAACCCAGAGTCACCCCCACTCCTAATTTCTTGGTGAGGATTTCAGGCTGCTGCTCAGGTAAATGTGTAATTAACCTCTGAGCATTGATTGGAAGCGACCGCCTGAGTCCCTGGGCCCTGTGACAACAGCAACTTCATTAAGTCTCTGCATCATCACGCTGCAGCACAGGCTTTCAAATCACCTTAGCGAGGTATTTATCTCACTTCTGTGGCTCGGGTATCTGATGGCCTCATTAGGGATAACTTCCCAGGAACATAGAGGGTCATTCCCAGAAGGGACTGGCTGTGCATCATGCAGTGTCTCAAGAGTCAGGGTCTGATTTCAGCCTCCTGGCCAGGAACTGCGGACCTGAGTGCTGCTGCAACAGCTCAGGTATGTGCAAGCCCTTGGATAGGAAGCCTCTGAAGAAAACACACCAGAAACTGTGAGCTAAGTATGAGCTTATGTGAAGAAGATTCATACAAGCCTATGGATGGGAGCTTTTATGAGAGGGGGTGACCCTAGAAGAGGCTGGCTGCTAAAAATAGAAAAGCCGGTTTTGTCTTTTACTCCTGTGGTAGCATCTCAAGCCTGAGGACACACAGAGGACTCTGTAAACACTTCTACTTGATTAGCTGAATCCAAACTGTGTAGTCCCTGCAAGCAATATAACCCAACAAAACTCGGATCTGAAACGATAGGATTGGTATTGCATTTTTGATGTTGGGAAAACAGTTTATATGTACAGTCTATAGGCTGCAAAAAGATGACTTCCAGCTCTGGGTTAGCAAATCTGGGAAGAGATACTGCACACAGTTCTGGATAGCACACGCTGGCCAGCCTGCAGACCATGAGAGCAGCATTTCCCTGGCCTGCTCCTCAAGCCAATGGCTGCTAGAGGAATTCACCAGCGTGGTTGTGCCCAGAGCAGATGCAGTGAACCTCAAAAGGCATCTCCCTCCTCCCCCCAGTTCTAGCCCCTCTTTGAACAGCAGGAACTGTCTTCTGCTGGTGGAGTGTTCCTACCAGGGCTCACAGGGTCAGGTGCAGGGTGGTGGGCAAGGTGAGGAGTGTTTTTCTGTCCCACTGCTATCCTGACTACCCCAGCATGCCTCAATAGTGGGTCCTGACTTGAGGCAGGCTTTCCACACTGCCTCTTCAGTCTTTCTCTAAAGCCAGGCCTGGGCCTGGATCCCTCCAATCCTATATGAAACAAGGAAAAGAAAAACCTTTTCCATTTTTTTCCAGCCAACTCTTAATGAGGCTCATCTATATTCTCTTGCATTTAAGAGAAACACTGCTGGAAAAGGAAGAGACTGAACTTTCAGTTACTCTGAACTGACAGACTTCCTGACTTCAGCAGAGCAGAGCAGCAAAATGGCCAAGAGAAGACTAGGTGGCCTACATGAGGTCTCTTTTCCTATAAGCCTGTAATAAAAATCCTAAGCCTGCATCAAGGGTTTCACTGTGCACCCTGCTACATACAAAGGGCAGCAAAAGGAAAGCTGACTCCTCTTTTCTCCATGCAGTCACAGCCAGAGTCCAACTACTTAGTGTGCAGTAATGGGAGCAGATCACCCAGATCCAGGCTGGATGGATGCTTCCTGCTCCTTTGAGCTTGACACATAAAGTCCAAGGGCCGATCATAACTTGAAGCAGAGGGTCAGCTCTTCTGTTGCTACAGAATTTGCCCATCATCAGCTCCTCAGATACGCTGCAAGTGACCACCGCTTTCTGTAACAAGGAACTGGGGGGAATCAAAGGGTTTTTACTGGTGTCATGAAAAAAAGGTTGGGAGCACCAACAGACCAAGGAAGGGCACAGCCCTGTGAGCTGGAGCAGCCTGCTCTGCTCCTTCCTCCCAAGAGCAATCCCTGAGCAGATGATGTCCCAGGCTCAGAAATGCTCATCAGCCACAGGACCCGCTTCCCTGTGCCTGAGCCCACCTCCTGACATGGCTCTTTGCTGTCACCAGTGGGCACAAAATCCCCTTTCCTAGTTAACATTCAGCAAGCAGGGCTCTCTTCTGCCTGCCACTGCTGTTCTTTAATTACAGATTGACAGGCTGATTAGCACTCTGGGCTACACAAAGATCAGAGCAAGCAAGAGAAATGTTGTCCTTTTCAACAGGCTCGTTTTTGTTACCTTCTGCTGCTGGGGGAAAGGAAAAAGAAAAGGATACGCAAAGAAGGATGTGTTTCAGTCCCCGATGCGATTTTTCCCCAGGAGGGTTTCTCATCAGGCTGCCCTCCCTTTGAAAACACTACTCTGGTTGCATGTATCTCTTTCTTTCATGTCATTCTTGGATTCAGTAATGTAATATTAGGCTGAGGCCCACAGTTATGCATTACGTAATTAAGGGCACCAAGTCTTGATTGAAAGGCCCCACAAATAACAAGAATGGGAAGACATTTAAAAGGACAGTGTTCACTGTAGTTCTCAATTATATGTATTTTCCCCTCCATGTACATTCAATACTCTTGAAACCTGCCAAAGTGGAAACCCATGGGAATCTCTGGTAGAGATTTCTGGGTATCTACATAAATCAAAGTAAGCCATTTAAATGGCAAGTTAGAATGAACAAGGCTCTCTCCAGTGCCAAACACTGAAATGATGATGGGCTTTGTGGAAATCACCTCTTTATGGTACCGTTGTGTGTGTACACATGTAGATATTGCCCAGTAACCTTTGAGATCTGTAACTCTCTCTCAGAGGGCAAGAGCACAAAGAGGGACTGAGTGTTTAAAGGCTGTCCAGGATGGTCTCTGTCTGGCCTGTTTGAAGTCTGATCCAGAGGAGACTTTGTGGGCTGTTCTGAACCCGTTCCAGCTAACTTCTTGTGCTGGTTTTGCCTGCCTGCCTTTAAATGTCACTATTTTGATCTGAGGGTATTTAACTACAAGGAAGGGGATGATGCTGAGCGAAGGGAAATAGATGTTGAACATCAGGAAACACTTCATAACAAGGAGAGCTCTCAGACACTGAAAGGTCTCTGCAGGAGGTAGTGGAAGCCCTACATTCTGTGCCATTAACAACTGAAAGGACAAAAGGCACTACAGAATTTGGTGTAGGCAGGGAGAGCACCTCTCCAGGGCTGTTTATGTGTTGGAAATTCAGGTTAGAAAATCAAGAAGTGAGTCATAGGTGGCAACAGGCCAAGCCAGGCTTTTTGGTTAGGACCATGCTCTGAAGAATTATACAGGAGCACATTTCAAAGTGATGGGGATTATTTCTCATTTACAGCTGTCAGTGAGATCAGAATCTTCCCTTAAGAATCTGCTCAGTCATTACTTGTATAAAGCTGCCAAAGCTGCCAATAATTCCTTAAGACTTCACGCCCTGGCTGCCACAGCTTATCAGGTGCCATGAGAGTCAGGGTCCCATTGGCAAATTAAACCCTCAGCCCCTGCCTCTATGACTTCTTGGGGGAAAATACCCAGGTCTGGTTAACTCAAGGATATTCACATTTTTCAAACACTGACCCTGAAATTCACCTTCATGAGGCCATGAAGAAAATCTTGAGGGATAAAAATGAATGCTGAAACACACAGGCAAAACTCCATGGGATTCAGTAAAATCCCTTCTGCTTAAATTAGCTAGGACATGCCCCCTGCTTTTTCTCTTTGTTTCAGGATCAGCAATATGTACACAGGCTCAATAACACCCTCTCCTTGCAAGAAAAATGTGTGCACACACTTCGTATACAAGGACGTTTCAAATATCCACTCACTAAACATTTGTTGTTTGGTTTGGGGGTTTTTGGTCTTCTTTAAAAGCCTTTCCCCACCATCTCATCACAAAACACGGGTGAATTTAGAGATGAAAATGCAATTTCAAACTAGAGAATCAACATGGTTGGTCTGGAGATATTGAGGAGAACCAGATATTGTACCAGTGAAAGGTCACAATGTGCTTAATACATTGAGTCTCTGCTGCTGAAATAATTCACCAAGTGCACCATCAGAGAGTAGAAGACCACGATTCCTAGGTCATCTTTGCTGGAGGACACCAACTCAAAGTGAGCTGCCATCAGCTTTGTGCTTCTGCAAATGCTCATCCTGTTTATTATTAAGTGCTCACTGAAACAGAAGACAAAAAGGGACAGAAAAGGAGCACTTTTAGGCACAGAATCTAATCAGAAGACTAAGGCCACAGAAGGAAGGGGGAGTGATGCTGTGGGTTCTACCCTCGGACCCAGATAATAAAGGCACGTTCACCATAGTCTGGAAGAAGCTAGGGAGACATACCAAGAGATGCTCTTCTACTCCATAACTGCCTATGTGCAGAAGATGAGGGCTTCAACCCTTACAGGCTGGGTAAAATATCAACTCCTGATGGTTTATGTCCTGCTACACATGCCCTATAGATAAACATCAGCTGAGTGGAGTTTCTGGAGCTTAGCACCTTGGGTTTGCAATGCCTAAAGGCCTAGGACATATCTATGACAGATCTAAGCATCTGGCACTGCTTTTGTTTTCTCTCACATTAGACCAGTTAACTCCTGAGTATTTTGGGGTTTGTGCATCCTTCTGACCATTACACGGACATCTGTGAAGTAAGGGCTGTGTCTCTCTTTCAGAAGAAAGAACCAAGCAGTGAAGTCATCTGCTGGACCCAGCTCTCATCCTTTAGTATTCTCATCACAGCTCTATGACTTTTCTTGATCCAAAATAGAGAACACAAATGGCAAGAAGGTTGTTTTCCTTTGAGTGAGGGCAGTAGCTGTATTCCCATCAGATCTCTGAGTGGTTTTGCTAGATTATGAGAAGCTGAAGGACGTCGCTGTAATATTGTGCTTAAAATCTGGAGTAGTTGAAAAAAGCCTGGAGGAATGATTTGGCAAGTTCCTGAGGATAGGATAAAGAATGGGTACTGCTAAGCAGGAATGAATTATCGAGGATATGGCTAAATAAAAATGAATTATCAACTCGGCTAATGAAATAGAAAAAGAAACTGCTATTCCATAGATCCTATGTGGAGGTCACCTTGGCTTTGCATTCACACATGAACATTCACTGACTTGGAATTGATCCGTCCTTAATCTAGGTTTATTTACAATGAGGGTCTCAGTATTTCTTACAAATGACACCCATCAGCTCATCACATGGACTACTCTGAAGGCTGAGTATCTATGTGATGGTCCCGTGCCTCCTTGAGGGCAGTTTCCAATCCTGGAAGTGATCCTGCGTGTCAGTACCAGAGGTTTCTTCACAGTAAACAATGATAAAACAATCAAGCAAATCATCTTCATTCTCTGCTCCCAGGGCCAGTCATGACTTAACAAACAGCTCTGACTGCTGCATTTATGGGTTTCGGCAAGAGACCCCAGCCTGAATCCAACCTTCATTACAGCAATGAAACTAACCCAGTCAAGGAGGATACTCAATCAGAAGGTGATCAACCTGCATTTCCCTGCCTCTCCTTCCAGCCTTCCTAGGTCTTTTCTGGAAAAAAACTAATTAAAGGATTAATGCATCTTTCCCATAAACTAATCTACACACTATGAGCTCATTGACCTGAATGGGGAGTTATTCCAGATCATCATGACTGTGAGGAAGAAAAAAGGTTGTTCCATCACTCTAAATATCTACTTACTAGACACACGGAGTGATAACACAGAGAGGGATTTACAAAAGCATTTGTCCTTGCTCTGCTTCAAAGCCTTATTTACAGATCACATTCATACAATGACTTCTACAAAATCAGGATGAAAAAAACAGAGGAACATAATTTTAGGATGTCTTTTTTGTTAACACATGGCAAAAATGCCAGAGACTGGAGGCCTGCTGGTGAGGAATCCCTCTGCTGCTTTTGCCTTGCCTGTGTTTCTCAGCTCCTTAATTACATGATCAGTACATACAGGGTTGCTTCAGAAATATCTTTGAGTGGGTACTCATTTTAAATGTGCAAATAGCAGCTCTAACTTCAGCATAATGTTTTGCCTTGTAATCATAAAGCAGCTTCAAGAAGAGTTTTCTCTATTTTATTAACCTGTCACAATTCCTAGGCCTTTTTGCTAGCTCTTTCCTTCCTGCTTCCCTAAAAACCAAAGCACAGAGCCAGAATGCACGTAGTTTGATCCAAATCTCATTTAATCCCCAGACAACAGCATTACAATTGCCAAACTTACTCCAGATTTCTATTGATGAAATTGGAACTGGACCCTAGATTTTCTTCAGAGTACTACTCATGTTTTACACGTTAAGTACCATCTCTAGGGTCTCTAAATACGTCTTTTCTGTCCCAAGGTTAATCCCAAATCTAGGTTGTGTGAAATGAACTATACTGTCTTGGATAATTCACCAGCTGCCTGGAATTTACTTCTTCCAGGTTTATAGCACCAAAATGAGGGCTGAGCATTTACTGTACCTCCCAGTCCAGAACGGAGGCCTGCCACTGAGCTATCTTGTCAATGTTCTCCAGCCTCCGCTTCCGCTCGTTGATCTGCAGAGTCACGTTCCTCATGACGGCGAGAGCAGCAGCCACATACCTGTAGTCACTGTCAAACACAAAAGGAAAGTCCATGAAATTCCACACTGAGCTGCAGTGGAAGTGCACATAGGCCTAGCATTAGCACCAGCGTAGCCTCACCATCCTTTTAGAAAGGAATGCAGGTAGGATTTGATACTGTACTTTTTCCATCAACAGTGTTTTTTTGGATTACCACAAACAGCAGCTTGAAACTGAAGTTGGGTATGTGGGAGACAGAGAAGCCAGCCAGCCTCTCAGCTCATTCAATAAGTACAGTCGAGCCCCTACAATGTATGACAATTATGAATATTGCTCTCTAAAGTCCTTCAGATCCTCAGCTAAAGAGCATCCTAAAGGAAAGTCTGGACATTCTTATAGCCTCTGCCTTTGCACCTGGTCTTTTCCATTTTAAATTGAACATTAGGAACTACTTTTCAATCAGACACAAGGCCAGAGCACCTTCCAAGCCAGAAGAAGACTCCAAGAGTGCCACAGGCCATTTATCCCACAGCCTTCAGGCTTAGTGCAGACTTCAGGTGAGCAAATCAAAGCAGTTCTTTCTTTTTCATTCCTGGATGGGCCTGTGAGTATAATAACAGCAAGTGAAACCAGCCTCCTGCTAGGGCCACCAAAGAGGATGATCAGGCTTTTCAAAAAGTGATGCTGAAATCAATGCTATTGATTTCCACCCCCTGCCTTCTTTTCCATTCCAAGGAACCTTAATGTTAATTTCAATTGGAAGGACAGACAAGGCCAGCTGCCATAATGCCACCATAATATATTATTAACTTAAGGGTTGATATTGATTGCTGACTAATGAGAAAAGCTGCCATCCCGAGCAGCTGCAGGGGGAATGACTTTATTGATTATTGCTGGTGACAGCTCAAATGGGTGAGTGCTGTCAATTACGTCCCTTTCCTTATGTGAATCAAACAGGGTAAACACTAAGAAACAATCACAAGATGATATACAACAGAGCATGATTTGCTATTATGCTGCCCTTTCTTGGATGAAATCTGGAGATGCATTTTCAATTTTTATTCAATTCCTACATCAAAATTTCAGCTGAGGTTAAAAAAACCTCCTACAAATTCCAGAACATCAGGACTGGTCCTTCAATAAAGTAAAGAAGAACAGAGGATGGGCTGTCTGACATAGCCATCATGATACACAAGGAAGAATTTCTTGTGCCTTCCTTTGTGGGGCCACCTGTATGAAGCGAGTGCCTGGTTGTGGAACAGAGAAATGGAGCTATGCCAGAGAGACGTCAGTCTGGTCTTCAAAAGGTCTGTGAGCTCTTGCAGGGAATAGGTAAGTCACTATGGTCAGAAAGGATCTGTAGAGGCACGGAGATGTGCAGGACTTAAAGACAGTCGCTAATTATCTCCTAGCAATTATGCTCCTGCAGAGGAGGGAGGCTAACGCCAGTCCACCCCTTAGCGGCATCTCCTCCTTCTCACTCATGCTCACTCACTCTTTAACTCTGGCTCAGTTCAGCAGCAGGAATGCTCAGGACACCAGGAAGCTGCACTTGGGACCTTCATATATTTAATTCCTATTAAGGTGGAGTGAATCTCTAAGAGGTGAACAGATGCGGCTTTGTGAAATGTTCCAATGAACCTGTCTCAAAACAACAGCAACTGAAGGGAGCCAGGCTCTGAAACACCCCCGTGCCTGCCTCCACATGAGGTGGGTCAGTGCCAGCCAAGCTGGTTTTCATCTTGGTAATGCTAATTCACCAATTCTAATGTTATGTTTGAAGAGCAAACCTCATATGGTAATGAAGGAAGAGTCATGACTGAACTTTTTGGGCTCGTAGCCCATGCCTGTGGCAGAGCTGGCAAAAACTCAGAGGAAAAATAACAGAAGCAAAACATTTGGCCAGTGAAATATTAATGGGATGCCATTAACTGTGAAATGAAGGTATAGACATGGCCTGTCAATTATACTGGGGCTGGAATGACCACTTCCCAGTGCTCAATCAGGATTCAAGTTTAGACTCTTGTCAAACATCAGAGAGAGTGGTCAGGTTTCCTGTTTCAGCTCTGCTGTCCTGAACTGGTGCAGGGAAGATCCACAGCTCTACCAAGTATGATGTTAGTGAAGAAGAAAAGAAAAAGAAACAGAATGTAATATCCCACTGTCAGATGAAGCTGAAATCTTTGCTTCCATTGGAATTCCTGGTCCTTTCCAAGTTTTGCCTTACTCCATAAATAGTTTTACTGACTCAAACAGTATTTTCTACACACCAAGTTCTAATCAGAGTGCCTGAGAGACTCCTCATTCAGCCAATGATGAGCCTGACTTCATGGTATTAGTCTGTAATTTTCTAGCTTCTGTTTCCAACTCTCAGTCTCACCATGAGCACTGTCACACTACAAGTGCATGAAGGCAATTTACCACCTGGGTAACAAACCCATGAGCTCCCTGGGAGGCTTCTCAGTTTCTCTTGTTCACAGCTGACCCTGATGGTATCCCAGCCTGCAGGTACATGGCTTTCCCAGTGTCTTATATTGTCACATTTGCTTTTCCCACCTCAGTCTTTGCTTATCTTAGCCCCAGTCCTAAAGCAGAAAACAGTTGTATCTCAAGCAGACAACCACTGCAGCCTGGGTTTTCTGCACAGCCCCAGTGCAGAATCACACATTCTCTGTGTTGCACTCTCCTCATTTGTTGCATTGAGCTTGTCTGGGATGTGAAATGGGTTTCCTGAAGGATAAGTCCCTCCTAGGCTCTTTGAACACTTGAATTGGAGGAGCTAGACCCAGAGAAGTGTGGTACAACCCACCCCATTTCATTTTTAAAACATCCCAAAGGAAAAAGGAATGTACTCTCCAAATAATTCAACCCTTGTGTAATCAGACTGTCCACATCCCCTTTGGCATTGCTACCAAATAGCTCAGAGAAGGTCACTTTAAACACAGATCTCTTCTCTCTGAGGCTCCTTATGTCTTCTCATTGTAAAGCCACATCTGAATTTAAACTCTGAGTACTGCAGGGACATCACATGGCTGGTATGGACAAAAAGCCACAACATTTGAGATCCTAGCGCTGCTTTCTGAGACCCTCGTTCCCATGAATCTGCTCCAAGATTGATTTGATCTTGTTATGAAGAGGAAAAACAGAAATTGGATCTGGGGCCAAATGCTTGTCCAAGTTGGTGATTTTGAACTGAGCATTCAGCTAGCATGAACCAAACTCGTGAGTCAGGTCAAAGCAAATGCATCTCTTTGCTCATATCACATCTCTCTGCACTTCCAGAGCTGGGTCTGGGGAAAAACAAACCCAACCAAATAGTTGCATTAGTTTCTGAAACACCTGTGGTTGGTTTTGTTCTCTGAAGCACTTCCTTTTAAATGGATTTTGGAAAAAAGAAAGCTATTTGGCAAGACAGGAGAAAATTCACTCTTAGGGGGCCCGATTCTTCTTTCACCTTATATTCTTAGCAGTATATCTCAAGTGATATCACAGGTACTATTCCTGTTTTACGCTAAGTCAGGGGGTCAGGCTGAATGTCCTCAGCAGCAGCAAGAGACTCTGGGAATGTTGGGAAATAATCAAACCGCTGGTGCTCCCCTGAACCTAAACCCAGTGGCAAAACCAGAGGTGGAGTCAGGCTGAAACCAGAGCAACTTCTGGGCTCTCCCCAGATCTGAGCATAATCAGGTTTGAGCTGCGGGTGCTGGCCCTCTATTTGCTGTGTGCTGAAGTCCTCTTCAGGACAAAGGAAGAAGCCTTTCCCCACTGAATGCTAATTAGGCAATTTTTCAAGTGTAACTGGTAGCATCAGAAAGTACATCCAAGGGTAATTAGTTCACATGTCTGATTATAACCGAGATGAGTTTGGCTCCATTGAGAATCAGCGCTATGAGAAGCTTTCTAACTGTCTGCTGAACCTTTGCCCTCCTTCAATTTATAATAGATGTCATGAGGAGAAGAGCTGGACAGCAAAAAACCCAGCCCTGTGTGCGCGCAGAGGCCACATGAAGCAGCAGTGAGCAGAACCCTTTGGTGTAGCAGGAGACCAGCATACCTGTGATCCTGTGCAGTGTACTTGAGTAGCTCTGCGAGCTGCAGGGGGTATTTGCAGATCTTCTGCACTNGTAGCAGGAGACCAGCATACCTGTGATCCTGTGCAGTGTACTTGAGTAGCTCTGCGAGCTGCAGGGGGTATTTGCAGATCTTCTGCACTGGTGTCAGAAGGAAACCATCTATGGCAATATCAATCATCTGCTGCAACAGACGACACGCTTCGAAGAAATGCTGGTACCTGCTGTCTTTCATCAGCTTGGAAAGCTCCATGCATGCATCCAAATGGTTGTTACAGTACTCTGAATAGATCCAGAAGCCATCTTGCTGTGAGAGGCAGGAGAAGAGGGATGCACACAGAGGGGGGCACATGTCAGACAAGTGCTATGAGCAGTCAATCACCCAGATTGCCAACAAGAAAATGTTACAGCTAAAGAAGAAAGATACCCTAAGCAGGAAGAGGAAGTGCTGATCCTAAAGGAAGGACTTTTCCTGCTGCATGGTTGCGCTGGGAAAAAAGGGAAGCAGAGAGGGACCTGTGTATTGATGTGTGGCTGAGGTCTCTCTAATGGCTGTGTTCAAGTGAAGCCCTGTGCAGTGTTGTTGGTGTTCTCAGTATCAAATTGTGCGGTGGGGTTGTCTTTCTAGAAGACAACCTTATAAAAGGTTAAGGTAGAACAGAGCAGACCTCTGGCCTTTGATAATACAGGACCGGGACCTTGTTAGTTCTACAGCCCCTTCCCTGAAAGCTCATGAAGCACCTGACAAGTGTTTAGGAGCTGGGTATATTTGAAATTCCCTTTACCAACAAGGAACTCAAGGCATTAACCACTGTGTTGCACCTGACCAGCAATTCTTACTTCTCAGGCCCATGAGGGCCTTACAGGGAATAACAGAGCCTGCTTTCTTTCCCATCCCCGCAGCTGACCAAGAGCTGACACTTTTCTCCTCCTGAAGCAGATGAGGAGCAAGATGCTTTGCAGATCCACATAACAGGATCTTAATGTCCTCATCCCCCAGTTCCCCTAAATGGCTAAACAGGGATCATTTATCAGGAATTCATTAGCCAGCTTCCAGCCTGTGTTTGATGACAGAGGAGTGTCAGATATTGCTCTGAATAACCACAGTAATTCTTGCTGTTGTCACTCTATATGAATTGACAGCACAGCCTCAAGACATGAAATTTCAGCTACTGATTCTCACCAAGATTTCTTGCATCTTTTTTGCACAGAGATGGAATGTGATGCTGCTTTGGAAGCAAGCAGCAGAGATTGCAGGCTCTGATAATAATGAGCAATATTAATGCCATCATGCAACTTCTCAGCAAGAAACCTACTTTTCAATTGGAAGATCAACGATGTTTAAGAGATGCTGTGAACCTGTTTAAGGATGTCCTACTGAAGTTTCATGAATGTTTGTGAGAAATCTCTCTGATAAGAAGTGAACTGTTGCCAGTTGAGCCCTGGCTGCAAGTAACGTGGTAGCACAGTGCAGGGTCTGCCTCCCAGGCTGGAGCACCTCATAGCTAAGCTCTGGTAACAGCACCTCATTCTCCCTGAAGGAAAGTCTGGAACTGCACGACTGTAATCTTCTTGACATTTCCTGGCATATTTACAGCACTGGTCAATTTATCAGTCCCTGTAGCATGTGGCTATGGAACAGTGCAATGGGCTGGGCAAAAGCTTCCAGGACTATATGGTCAGTAAAACCATCCTGTTCAGTGTGCACCTAGCGTGAGCTGCACCTCCCCACCCACCCCAACAGCTTTGCAGAGTAAGGCAACTGAAGCTCTGTGGGGTTTTCAGCCCTTGAAAGTGCATCTCAGTGCCACAGCGAACAGCCCAGGCATTTGCTCTCCTCTCCTTTTTCTGTGTAATGCACAACTAAGGCCTCTTTTTACTCTTCTGAACTCTCTTCCAACCTTCTGGCCATCCATGACCTGATTAGGCTGGCCTGTAAGTGGGTTTAAGTCATATTCTGAAGAGCAAAAGAGGATGGGGAGTGAGGGACACAGCACCTGTGTAACATGATTAAGGGTGGATGTTAAAAGGTGCTGGGAGTTTTCTAGGGGGTTATCCAACTGCTTCATTTCATATTTTCCCTTCTCCGCATCTCATGAAGTAGATGGAGGGCCATGGAGTAATCCTTGATATGTAACCAGAACAGCACTGATGCACAAGTTATTCTGAGTGGTTCCTGCCTCCTGACTTTTTTTGCTACTCCCCCCTTATAACTTCCATCCCCCCAAACCAACCCCCAAACTCCCAAATGAACATGTCCAATTCACTCACGTGTTCAAGGAAACATGGTCCAATTTCACTGAGATGGGGGTCCTCATTGTTGTACTGTTTCTCCAAGTCCCGGACAAAACCCATCTGGAATCTATAGATATCTTCAATGTTGCCAAAGATGATTTTTAGCTGTTCATCACTGAACATATCCCTCCTCTTCCGGCACTGCTTTAAGTAACCCTGTAAGGAGTAAGAAAGAGCAGTCCATAAAATAACCCAAACATTTACACTGAGGCTGCTCCCAAATTATTCTTGAGGAAGGAACAACTAAAACCAAGAAGATGTCTCTGAAAACAAAATCCACTGCTATGACATGAGAATCTCCATCAACTCCCCTCTATCAGTAAGCATGCAATAGACAAAACCTGCCTTGAGATACTATGACTACTGGTTTTGATAGACAGCAAGCATCTCCTTTGCAAGTTCCTACTGCATCCTACAGTAGACTCAGAGCACTACTCTTGCTAAGGACACACCAGACCCAGTACACCCAGGGTGTCTGGTGTCCTCAACATAAAAAGGACATGGAGCTGTCGGAACAAGTCCAGAGGAGGCCACGAG
>NDXB01001982.1:0-13122 GCA_002631895.1 Agapornis roseicollis
CATGGGCAGGGATGCCTCATGCTAAACCATGTCGCCCAAGGCTCTGTCCAGCCTGGCCTTGAACACCGCAAGGGATGGAGTATTTACATGGGTACTTTGGAGTTAACTGGCTCATGATATGGTCAGCAATAGAAAGTACTTGTACTGTTTGTGTGAGCAGAATAGGCAGTTCCTCTTATGTGAAATAGGACATCTGAGTTACGTTCCCTGTGCATCAACACTTACATAAGCCTAAATAAGGCTTCAAAAGACCTATTACAAGGAGTATCAAACTAGCCAGAAGCATGTTAGGAGCTTGCTTCTATTGTAGTGTGTTTGCTGTAGGCATTGTGACCCCAAGTGATTTCTTCAATGAGAATTACCAAGTGGAGTCTCCTGATGGTTAAAACCAAAACAAAATCCAGTTTTCCTGACATATACACTCTCTTTCTTACCTCTTTTTTATAGACTTGGGATAAAGGATTACAAGGGTTGAGTATTGCTATCGTATGTATATGGCGACTGAGTAGTTATTTTTCTTTACCATTTTTCTTTCTCCCTAACATTTCAGGTTCTACACACGCTGGAAAGAGTGGGAATCGTGGTATTCCCAAAGCTTTGGTTTACATTTCTCATTGCGAGAGGAACAGTGGCAGGAAGATTGGGCATTCATACTCTCTCTTGCGAGTCAGGTATGAAAACTGCTTCAGACGATAGCTGTTAGATGGGCTATTTTAATCTCTGAAGAGGAATTCCAACAACTTGAATTGTTCTTCATGTAATAAGAAAGGAAAGCGTTCCTCTTAAGCCAGCAATGTTAAAACATGACTGGATAAGACTCTTCTGCCCAGATGGAAAGCTTCATTTAGGATCCTGCTTTTGGAGCTTACCATTAAGCAGTACAGTACAAAGTATGGGTCTTCTGGTGTCAGTATAGAATAAACCGATACACAGTTGCCTGGTTTGTGTCCTCATCCTAGTTCCTCCTACACTTACCTCCTAAAACATTCCTTCAGATCTAAGCTTACACTGCTTAAACTTCAGCAAGGTGCTATATTACAGTTCCCCTCCAAAAGGAGATTTACGTTCTTATAAGCTTCCAAATGTGGGGATATTTTTAGTCCTCTTTTTAAGTATAACCATGATTTTAGTGCTTTTTTTCTTGTGCTTGGTTTGGGTGTGCTCTTTTCCTGTCATCAGAAGATGTCCTCAGATGAGTGAATTACTGTTATCTTTACTATTGCGTTACATAGAGTTTCATGTCTAACTGGGGAATCAAATACGTTAGATTGCATCTGGGCAATGGGACAAATAATTATTACTGACAGATTAAGTTCGTGTGCAAGCTGCGATGTTTTTGCTTGTTTCCAACTGATCTGTAATAGTCTTCCAGTCTTTCATTTTCCCTGTCAAAGCTGCATCACTCTTAAAAGCATTTTGTATCTCAAATTGGAGCCTGTATTTCACAGGAAGAGAGAAGTTCTGTTTCAAATAATGCCTTTTCTTTGTGTTTGCTTCAGCCTGGAGCGAGTTTGGAGCAGACACACATTTTTGTACTTGCACATATTCTTAGAAGACCAATTATAGTTTATGGAGTAAAATACTATAAGAGTTTCCGAGGAGAAACATTAGGATATACCCGCTTTCAAGGTAAGCTTTTTGGTTTCAAATTCCCCTTTAAAAAACTACAAATCATAAAGGAAGTTGAAAGGAAAGTGGCATTAAGCAACTGAGTGGAACAGAATGGGATTCTGTTGCAGGTAATATTCATTAGCTATTAAAAAGAACAAAACAGTCCCTTCAGACTTGCAGGTTTTCATTGTATAGTGGGAATGCTGCCTGTAGGCAGAGTAAAAATGTGTTTTGACTTCCACTCAACGTGACATTAGTCTATAATTTATATAAAATGCTGTGATTGTGAAAACATATCAGAAGTTGTCTGCTGTAAGACACAAGAGCTTTGAATGAGGTTTCAAATGCCATTCTGTTGTGGTACTGATGGCTGTAAATGTTCATGGCAGGGGGTTGGAACTGGATGATTTTAAGGTCCTTTCCAACACAAACTGCTCTGTGATTGTATGATTCTGGAAACTACACTGCATTAAGCATTTCCTCAAGGAGGCTCATAAAGCTGGGAGTGAGGCAGGCAAAAGGAGTTTGCACTGACAGCTTTGTCACCAGAGGGATGGTGGTGGCTGCTGGGTGTCATTTCCAGGGTGAGGGGCAATGTCGCATCACTCCACAGCACTGTGGAAGGTGGTGAAGTGGCCCTTAAGAACAGTGAAAGGTAGCCACCCTTAAAACAAGGGGCAAGAAAGAAAGGTGGAGAAGGTAAAGTAGGGTAGAGAATGATAAAAGATGAAGGGTTTTTTGGTAGTTGATTAAAGTAAGAGATGAAAAATTGAACGTATGCCATAGAGGCTGAGAATGAGGGAATTCTGCTCATAAATGCTCTAGAAACAGTTATATGAGGTAAAATAATAGGTAATTTAGTTGGAAGAAACTTTTGACAAAGGCATGTAGTGATAGAATAAGGGGAATGGCTTTAACTTGACAGAGGGGAGATGGAGATGAGCTCTTCCCTGTGTGGGTGCTGAGGTGCTGGCACAGGGTGATGGCCCAGAGAAGCTGTGGCTGCCCCATCCCTGGCAGTGCTCAAGGCCAGGTTGGACACAGGGGCTTGGAGCAAGCTGCTCCAGTGGAAGGGGTCCCTGCCCCTGGCAGGGGTTGGAGCTGGATGGGCTTTAAGGTCCCTTCCAACCCAAACCATTGTAGGGTTCTACATAAATCTCACTTTCTGAAAAAAAAGGTGAATTCCATGATGTAGTTAAAATGAAGTCTTAAAAAGTTATGTGTTCCAGTAGTCACACTTTACAGTAAGTGTGAGAAATACTGACCTATTTCTGAAGTAGTACTATAATTGTGCATAGCTTGATCAGGTTCTTTCTGACCATTGCTCCTTCTAGTTTTCTGGGCAAACAGCCCAACTATCCATAACATAAATATGAAGATCTAACTCAGTCCAGTTTTCCTTAAATGTACCTTTGTAGAAGACGTGTTCTATTTTGCATGTTAAATACGTGTTTGGGTGACTTTACTCTGTATTAGATGCTTGAACCCCTGCCTGTGTGCTGGGCTGCACCCCCAGAGTGTAGGCAGCAGCTCAGGGAGGGGTTCCTGCCCCTCTGCTGTGCTCTGGGGAGACCCCCCCCTGCAGCCCTGATCCAGCTCTGGGGCAGCAGCACAAGAGGGACCTGGAGCTGTTGGAGCGAGGGGAGAGGAGGCCATGGAGCTGCTGCGAGGGCTGGAGCAGCTCTGCTCTGGAGCCAGGCTGAGAGAGCTGGGCTGGGGCAGCCTGGGGGAGAGAAGAGAAGGCTCCTGAAGGGGAGACCTGAGAGCAGCTCCAGGGCCTAAAGGCCCTACAGCTGTATTACAGGGTGTTTGGAAGTTTGCTTTGCCCATAGTTCGTCTTCCTGGCTTCGAGTGTTACCTGTTTGATGACTGTCCTGCAGGTGTTTTCACCAGCACATCACTGTTGATTTACACGTTAGTAGAGGACTTGAGGAAACATCTATTTTTCTGGTGTTAAAAAAGCATGCTAACTTTGGAAGAAGGCAAACCCATTATGTACAGAAGAATTCCAAGCTGTGGAGTTAATGTCAAACGTGTAACCTGGTATAACCTGAGAAGCTGTTTGGCTTGAAGTGTTGTCACTGCCCCAAACTTACATGTGAGGAAATGAAATACTTTGTTGAAGAGTGTAAGAATTTGGTAGGTTTTGTAGTTACACGTGACAGTTTTCTTCTGTTTGAGCTGATGAAGGGATAGGCTGGGAAGGAACAGTTATTCATGTGATGCAGATCTGACACTTCAAGTTTGCATTGCTTTTAATTCAGTGGCTGAGTGGTTGTGAAATGGTTTTATTTCATAGACTGGGCTTTGAGGCAGACAAGTGTTACATGGCCTGAATATGCTGGGATTGTTTCCTTGCCCTGTGAACCAGAAGGTAACCAGGTGTCTAGAACAACCTTTTCCTGGATGTGGGTTTCCAGGAATTCGGCCTGATGAGTATTTGGCTTGTGATTGCTTGTCACAGGCTGCATCCATCCATCCATCCCCAGGAGCGCACACCACTGTGAGCAGGTGAACCAAGGAGTCCTGTGTCACATTACCTGGAGTTATTTCTATCCCTGTCCAGCCACATTTTTGTGGTTAATGTTGTGCTAATTATATGGGAGCAACCAGACAGCCACCAGACTTGGGGTAGTGTGTGCTGCCAAGACAAGTCTACTGTAAATAGTCCAAGGCTTGCTGTTCTGGGCTTGTGTGTGAGCTTTGCTTAGCATGTGTTCCTTAGTGAAGCTTGGAGGAGTGCTTGGGCTTCTTTGACTTGCACCCTATCACTGTTTAAGATCATACTGACCAAGAAAGAGGAGAGACTGTGGGTTCTTGGGCTTGTTCAGCCTGGAGAAGGCTCAGGGAGGCCCTTATAACAGTCATCCAGTGCCTAAAAGGGCTGCAGGAAAGCTGGAGAGGGGCTTGGGACAAGGGCCTGTAGGGACAGGCCAAGGGGAATGGCTTGAACCTGCCAGAACAGGGGAGACTGAGCTGAGCTCTGAGGCAGAAGCTGTTCCCTGTGAGGGTGCTGAGGCGCTGGCACAGGGTGATGGCCCAGAGAAGCTGTGGCTGCCCCATCCCTGGCAGTGCTCAAGTCCAGGCTGGACACAGGGGCTTGGAGCAAGCTGCTCCAGTGGAAGGGGTCCCTGCCCGTGGCAGGGGTTGGAGCTGGATGAGCTTTGAGGTCCCTTCCAACCCAAACCAGGCTGGGATTCTGTGATTGTAACTTTTTGAACAGGAGGGGTAAGTGGTTGTCTTGAGGGTGCTGATGCCTTTGGTTCTGAAAAGCTTCAGTAAGCTAACAAACAAATGTATAGAAAGCACAGTCATATTTAAATGAAGCATATAGTATAAATGAATTTGTTTCCAACCCTTCCTGCTTGATTGTTTTGCTGATGTTTGATGCTGAAGATGGGAAAAATGTTTATGAAGTTGCCCCTCTGAGTGTGCCTGCAGAATGAATTGGCAGGAATTGAGAGGGTTTTCATTACGTTTAGCTGTTAGTAT
This sequence comes from Agapornis roseicollis, assembly GCA_002631895.1. Taxonomy (NCBI): domain Eukaryota; kingdom Metazoa; phylum Chordata; class Aves; order Psittaciformes; family Psittacidae; genus Agapornis; species Agapornis roseicollis. Next base: position 5,104 of record NDXB01001982.1, read on the forward strand.
GCTGTTTCCAGTGTAACTTTGGATTTTGACCAGGTGTTTGGTCCTTTCCCCTAAATGTAAAGGCTTAAAATGTTCTTGTTAATGTTTACCCCTTCTGCATCTTGTGTTTAGCATTGGATTACAGTGAGATGTCACTGTAATGGGAATGGAAGGAAAGAAGCACTGAGAAGGTATTAAATGGGTTTGTTCTTAGATCTGAACGGTGGAAAACCTTGTGTGAACCTTAATCTGAAAGAAATAGACTTTTAGATGTTTCTTGATTACCAGTTCACGAATAGGGGACAAATACCAGTAGCCCCCACTAATTGCAGCAAAAGAAAACAAATTCCAAACTCAAATAAAACCCCAAACCAACCCCTCTGCTTGAGATTTCCATTTTAGCGCTGCCCTTCCATCTCCATGGATGCTGGAGGAGAAGTTGAAGTGCCTTGTTTTGCTGCAGTGCCTGTTCCCAACTTGCTGGCAGCAGCTGTACGAGGAGAGGTTGCTATGCTACATGTGCACTTAAGTTTATGCGTGGCTATTTTTAAGCTGTCACAAGGTAAGGACTGCTCCTGCTGAAGTTGTCTTGCAGCAGAACACACCAAGAACACACCAAGAACTAGTTCTGTTCCTAGAAGAAAAGGATTGTGAGTTTTGAGACTTCATAGGAATTACTGTCTTTACTGCTGAAAATGAGGAGGTAAAGTGCAGTTCCTTCCAGAGTCAGTGACATCAATGATCTGAGGAAAGTAATCTCAGCTTTTGGTGTGTTCTTCGTTTATTTATGGAGGCTAGAGATGAGAATTGATGTGGCTTAATTTAATCTGTGAATACAATGTTTGTAAGAAGTCCTGTTGTCTCTGGGATGAGCCACATGCTTAGAGGCTGAATAGCATTCAGTGCAGTAACTTACTTTAATAAGTTTTGTAAGCAGATGGTGGAATTTGTGTTCTGGTAAAAATAGACAGCTGCCTGAGCTTTCATTTCTGTGATCCACTATCTCATTCCTTTTTCATTATACATCTTTCTTTCTAAGAAGAGTTGCCAAATATAAGACTGCTTTTCCAACCTTGCGTTTTGTTCATCACTATACTACAGACCAGATTTTAGGGGAATGGGGTATTGGTTGGAATTGTAATGGCTTTGTGGTCTATATTTGTACAGTTGTGGAGATGCTTTCCTAATCTCATGTTAACCTCATAATAATGAGCTGTACTGTAAAGTGTGACCTGTATGAGTGTTGACCAAACCAGGTATGTTTTAAATCCCAGCCTGGTTTGTGTCGGAAATGACCTTAAAGCTCATCCAGCTCCAACCCCTGCCATGGGCAGGGACCCCTTCCACTGGAGCAGCTTGCTCCAAGCCCCTGTGTCCAACCTGGCCTTGAGCACTGCCAGGGATGGGGCAGCCACAGCTTCTCTGGGCCATCACCCTGTGCCAGCGCCTCAGCACCCTCACAGGGAACAGCTTCTGCCTCAGAGCTCAGCTCAGTCTCCCCTGTTCTCCCAGGTTCAAGCCATTCCCCTTGGCCTGTCCCTACCGGCCCTTGTCCCAAGCCCCTCTCCAGGTTCCCTGCAGCCCCTTAGGCACTGGAGCTGCTCTCAGGTCTCCCTTTCAGGAGCCTTCTCTCCCCCAGGCTGCCCCAGCCCAGCTCTCTCAGCCTGGCTCCAGAGCAGAGCTGCTCCAGCCCTCGCAGCAGCATCATGGCCTCCTCTGGACTCACTTGAGCAGGTCCATGTCCCTCTTGTGTTAGGGCCCCCCAAGTGTTTGTAACTTGCTGCCTTTAGCCGAAAGCAGAAGTTTTGTATGAAAATTACTCACTGTCGAATGCTGCAGTTCTGAATCTCACCCTTTCTTTTAATTTCTCATAGGTGTGTATTTGCCTTTGTTATGGGAACAGAGTTTTTGTTGGAAAAGTCCTATTGCTCTGGGCTACACAAGGGGCCATTTCTCTGCTCTGGTTGCCATGGAGAACGATGGTTATGGCAATCGCGGTGCTGGTGCTAACTTGAACACTGACGACGACGTTACTGTTACTTTTCTACCCTTGGTGGACAGCGAGAGGAAATTATTGCACATTCACTTCCTTTCTGCTCAAGAGGTAAGAAGTAACCTTAGAACTACCGCAGGGGTTGGTACCCTTTGTCATGGTGCTTATGAAGCTATGGCCTTAGCAGTGTCTGTAGCCCCAAATGGCTCCCTGCAGTTCAGAGAACTACAGGGAGTGTGTGGTTCTGTTTGTTTGCTGCTTCCCCATCATTTGAGGGGATTCTGAAAGATATTTCCCACCAGTTTGCTTATTTCTAGCTCTGGAAATTGAATGTAACTTCACTGCATGTGAGTACAAGTGAAGAGGACCCAGAAATAAGGATTCTCTCACTAACGTGAGACTAAAATAGGCTTTTTTCCCTTAAAAGGATGCAGCACAAATATAGGCCAGTAGTTACAGCCTGTTCTACCTCTTTCTAATGCAGTTCAACTCATTTCTTCTTGAATAACTAAAAAGACGGTGAACCACTTGAGTAAAGTGTGTGGGGGGGGGAAGGGAGGGTTGGAAAACATGAAGTTACTGCACTATCCTGAAGGTAAAGGAATAAAAATAGGGAGTTTATGTCTAGAGAGGGGTATTCTTTAGCAATTCCCTGATTTACTATGTCTTACAAGAGGAAGGCTGTCATGTCAAGAACTGTTAGGCCCCCAAACACTGTTTTGTAAAGCCAGAAGGCTTTTAGGACTTATCCTCCTATGGTGCCTACCATACATAATCAGCTGAAATATAGGAAGGCTGTATTGGGAACACACTGTGAAGGCTTTAGAAGGGGAGAAAAGCTGGCGAACATGTGCAGAACCTTCCCATTTTGGTTAAAGCACAGTGTGCATCAGTGTTTGGCTCTGACGCTTGGCTGCAGTGGTTTGCTAAGCCTTGAAAAGGAGCCACATTGCTCCCCTTGGCCTGGGTATTTCAGAGTATCGCAGGTGGCTTGCTTGAAGTTGGTTTTGATGTTTCAAGCCTCAATCTGTTTTCTCTCCCCCCAAAGATAGGGAATGAGGAGCAGCAGGAAAAGCTGCTTCGGGAGTGGCTGGACTGCTGTGTGACAGAAGGAGGGGTCCTCGTGGCAATGCAGAAAAGCTCTCGCAGGCGCAATCATCCACTGGTCACCCAGATGGTAGAGAAGTGGCTCGATCGCTACCGACAGATCCGCCCGTGTACATCCCTTTCCGATGGTGAGGAAGATGAGGATGATGATGATGAATGAAGAAATGGAACAGAAAACGACCAGCACAGGGTGTCTGAGCCGGAGTTAGCATTGTGCTCTAGCAGTTCATTGTGGAACGGCCCCATTCTAGGGGGAAAGTGCTGGAAAGGATTTTTCTAACCAGCATGGAGAGAGTCTAAAGCTCATCTGCTGCGTGAAGAGAGCGAAATGGGCTGGACTACAGTTTGTGTAGAAACAAAACGGAACGAAACCCACCTAATTTTATTATCAAGATGGAAAAGAAGGAAACCTTTTTCTTTCTGATTGTAAATCTGTCTATAAATGTCCCGCATGTGGTTGTGTAAGAGGTTGTGTAATAGGAAGAGTATACCAGCATCTTAATTATCGCGACGAAATCTTGCAAAGAAGGGCACTTAGGAAAGCACATGGTATAGATGGATCTCTTCCTTCCGAGGTTCTTTTGCAGTAGAACTTGGTATTCTGCATCACATTTTAGCTACTCTGACCCATTTCCTTTGCCAGGCCCTTTGATGTGAAATCTCACTTGTGCCCAGGTCAGACGGTGAGGTTTTCTCTTTTTGGTTTGCACAAAATCTCCACAGCAAGACATAAGCAAAAGTCCATTCATTACTTTACTAATCCCTTAGTTACTGCTGTGTCCGTATAATAAAACTCTACGGAACAAACTGGAAGAGAAGCTAAATTTTCCTTGAGTGAAATGATTTGTCTCCTGAAAAAGGTTTTGTTTTGGGTTTCTCTTTTCTTTGCTTTTATTTTTAACTTGTAATAGTGACTAGGTTCCTTTCATTATACATAAGAATATTTATTCAGAGAAGTGACCTAAAACACGGGGATTTGATTCCAGTGAGCATACACTAAACAGAAATATGTGAAATTGGAGAACTCGGACACGATTTGAGGTTCATGTTGCCAGAACTCCATCTTGCTGTGATACAAACTCTTTCTCATTTAATCATTTCTTCATTCACCAACATAGACATTGCTGCAAATGAAAGAACACCTTTCTAAAGGGTTACTCCTTGGTCAGGAAATGCAGTGATGAGAACACATTTGGCAGTTCTGATTAAAAAGAAGAATCTATGCTAAGAAGTTGTTTTTAAAAGCACTGTGTTATATACTTCTCAGCCTGTAAACCTGGGAATCTCTTGCATGTTGATTGATGTGGCCATACTTAAACTTCTGTAAGCTCCTAAGACTGTAAGTTCAGAGTATATTCTCCAAGTAGAAATTTTATTATATTTGATAACTTTAGCCATGTAACCTGTAATGGATAAAGTTGATCTAAAAATCTCACTTCCAACACTAAAAGTTACATGCCAGTTTTTACATAGTGCAATTCAGGTTGGCTTGAAAAGCACTTTGGATGGTGTGGTGGTTGACTAAGGAACTTTGCCGTAGCTGAGATTTGTTTCCATTTAGAATTTGGAAAGAAGCCCCATAGCACCTATTTTTATGTAGTTCAGAGCTATGGAAACCCTAAGGAACTTGCTGCTTTTTCTTCCAAATGCTGCTTAGATGGTGTTGAAATGTGCACAACTCCGACAGAAACTTGGTGACGACACCAAAAGTACAGAGATAATGAAGTACTGTATTAACTTAGCAATTGTCCCATCGCAGATTCCCTTTTGGTTTATGATGAAATGTCCTCACCTCTTTTATTTTTGGCCATTAGATCTCCTCTGATGGGTGCATGCACAAGTTTTCAGGTTGAAGAATGCATGCTTATCTGCGATGTATGTGTGATCCACCCCAGCTGAACAGAACCGCAGATACTAAAGAGGTTCATCACCAGCTTATGGTCCTGTTTGAAGTTTGCTTTCGAAATTGGTATAGTTTTATTTCATCCCTTTTATTCCCTTGCATTGAACTCCTTGTCTAGGTGAGGATGCAGAGTTCCTGTCAGGGGAGCTGAACATGGAGTAAGCCGGGATGAGAATTCCTGTGATCTGAGCTGATGGTGGTGTGGCACAACCCAGTGCGAGGCTGTGGAGGTGCTCCTAGGTCAGCACTTGAGCACGTCAGCTTTAGTTCTTACTCAGCAACCAGATCACTGTGAATTCAGATCTGAGCTTACCCAGGAGCAGCTCCCCTGGGCAGGCCATTTGAATGGACAGCAGGAGCAGCTCCTGCCTTCAGTAGGCTCTTTCGAGGGGTGTGCAAAACACTGTGCAGAGTGTTAACATCCCACCCACCCTTTGCTTTCTGTAGTACTGTTCTGTTGAAGGAAGTGAAGCTTCCTTGTAACATAGGGAGAACAACCAATGTGAAAGCCTACCTTGAGCCAGTTCAATGAGCATACCTCTCCTTACCTCCCGTTGCTGTGTGTGGGCACCTGTGTTGTGGCCCAACCATCCCCATCCAACGCCGCACCAAGCAGAAGTTCACCGTGCAGCCAGTCCAGCTCTATCTGAAAGCATGCAACACGCTCGCCTAGTTCTGGTCTGAGAGGACAAGTCCTGGTACTTCAGAGCTCTTGGCTTCCTTGATCCTTACTGTTTTGTTCTGATGTGCTGTAAAATGGTCTGTTCAGGTTTAACACGCTTCACAGGCCGTTTCGGAACTGGGGAAGTGTCTTTTACAGAATCAAAGTAATCCAAACCTCATGTACCTGTAGATTAAAGAGATGCAAACCCCTGCTTTGTGCTAGCACGGTCGTCAGTGTACATTAATGGGTTCTTTCCTTGAATTACAGACTTGAGGGGTAATGGATATCAAGATTAATTTGCAGATGGTACCTTGCAGCTTGCTGGCAAGTTCTGCTCTCTTGGCCAAGTAGATACGCATCAAATTGGGTTGCTCAGTGTTACTTTCCTCATCCTATTGCACATGCTTTCCTGGCACAGAACTTGGCTTTTCATTGCTACCTCTTTTACAGCTGGTTTTCCCTGGTTTTATTTATGAATTCCTCAGTGGAAATCCCTGTATTTCTTTTGGTTTTAATCTATTAAAATTTAGTAATTCTGATTCTTCCACAGTGCTACTGCATGGCTTATGGCAAATGTTACGATTGTCTTTACTCCATTAACGAAACAGGTTTGTGTGCATGTGGAGACCCTCATTAAGTGCTGCTTTTCCTTTTTCTCCACTTTTCACAGAATCCCAGCCTGGTTTGGGTTGGAAGGGACCTTAAAGCCCATCCAGCTCCAACCCCTGCCATGGGCAGGGACCCCTTCCATAGAGCAGCTTGCTCCAAGCCCCTGTGTCCAACCTGGCCTTGAGCACTGCCAGGGATGGGGCAGCCACAGCTTCTCTGGGCCATCACCCTGTGCCAGCGCCTCAGCACCCTCACAGGGAAGGGCTTCTGCCGAAGAGCTCATCTCCATGTCCCCTCAGGCAGGTTAAAGCTAAATCAAAGTACCAGAGCTGGTTTAAAACAACCCTAAAACTTAACATCACTCAAAATTTGTCCTCTTGGTTTTTGCCCTCATTTCAGCATTTCCCAGCCCCCTTCTCTGTAACTAACCTGTTGTGTCCTCAGGATGCCTTGGAGTGTTCATGGATCACCACTGATGTGCTGTTCCTCACTGACACTCAGTGGTCCCTTCTCTGTAGAAGGTGACCTCATTTTTACTGTGTGAAGCTGGTACCTAGTCTTCAGTTTAATTTAAAGCCAATGGAATACACAGTTTTGTACCTTGGACACTCCTTGGTTTCAGTGTTGTTTCATTCCCCTCTAGCTCCATGTGTGCTGGCACTGCTGCAATGTGCAATCAAAAGAGCAGGTATTTCTGTAGCAAGGCTCAAAGCCTCGGCACCTCTTGGGCATGATTTCAGCTTGATTCCCTTGTGCTTTCTTAATGCTTCATTTCTTGAGCACACGCACAAAACGCTGTTTGGGGCATAGCTGCTCTTGTACCTTAACAGAAACCATCCGAGCTGTTTCCCACCGAGGCTGTGTGTGAATTAATATCAACCATTCACAGGTTAGAGCTTTTCAGCTTACGAATAGCACCACCTGAATGTCAAGATAAGAAACTGGAGTCCCTCAGTAGCAGTTTTACAACCAACCTGCACCCACAAGCTTGACCCAAGTCCCCATGGCACTTCTGGAAGCCAAGGCCCATCGTCACCTTCTGTTGCCCATACTTGCGAGCGCTGAAGTTACTTAAGGAGGACTTACCTGCTGTCTGTGTGGCTGCAGAGGAGGGCACGGCATAACCAGAGCTCCGACCTCTTGGAAATGATAGGAATTTTATCACTTTTTTTTATTGAAAACTGCACTGACCGCTAAATGTCCACCTTTACAAGAAACAAATACAGGACCGGTAACACACTAAAACAAAACATACCGCTGATAGCCATCGGGTTGTGTGGTTTCTTTTCTGGTTGCTTGGGACAGCATCGGGTAGTTTGTTATGTCACAGAAACAGGAGTGGACCCATACACAGGCTCAACATCGGCCATCTCTTCCAAACAAAAAGGCGATGCTTCACAAAAGACTATGAGGATAACATGTAACTAAGTTGATACAAATCTAAGAGGATTTGTTAAAATCAGTCACATCTAATAGCACATGGTCCAAGTGTTCTTGTATAAAATAGCACGTGAAGAAAAGAAGACTTCTTTTTTACCCATGTCTAAAAAAGGGGGGGTTTGTTCAGAGACAGTCTGACAAGTTACCATAAAAAGTGTTTCCTGAGACATAAGGAAATGCAACATTATTCTTGAGCCCTTTGAGCTCAAGACTTCATTTTTTTTTTTCTTTCCACTTGATAAAATAGCTGCAGATTTAAAACTGAGAAAATATATTTGAGTACAAATAGTGTGAAACTTAATACTTCTCTTTTTTTTTTTTTTT